>VURO01035116.1:0-11791 GCA_015108175.1 Pelvicachromis taeniatus | reverse complement strand
GTGTGCTGTGTGAAAACTATAACTTTAATCTCAGCCAAACCCATTTACTCAGGAACAAATAAAATACAAAAAAAAAGCCAAACAATAACATTTTGAAGTTATCTAAGTGACTTAAAAATCATGTTTAACCTGAGTAGCAAAAGATGGCGGTGGGTTTGAAAACGTTTTGCCGGGAGTCCGGTGTTCTCACCGGGTATACTGAGCCTTGAACCCCGGCTAGCTATCGAGCTGGTGGGTAACTGACGTCTCGAAAACGTCGGAGCGCTTTTGAAAATATGTGGGGTCTTGATAAACTGATGAGATATTTGAGGTTTACACAGCTACATTCTCGCCTGAAAGTATGTTAAACGTTTATTTTGTGACCCAGAGAGAATAATAAGAGTAATATTAAAACTAACTAGCCACAGGTATTGTTGAAGCAGGGCCGCGCTATGAATTCTGGGACACAGCTTCTTCTTCTTCGGGGTTTAACGGCAGCTGGCATCCTTGTACATGCAGTGCTGCCATCTTCTGTTTCAGTCTGTTATTACACTCTTAAATCCTACGTGCATTTTTTGGGATCTTATAAAGCTTCAAACGACACGTCGACTATTAAATTAGTTGTCGACGATTTTGATAGTCGACGTAATCGTGACTAGTAGACTAATCGTGGCAGCCCTAATGCACAGCCAGCGCACCAAAAGAAGGCCATCACATGACCAGCCTGATGTTTTTGTTTCTGAGCACTTTGACTGTAATTGTTGCAGCCGGAGGGCCATTAAATGCTCTTTCAGCTGGGGTTTCCTCAGATATTCAGTTTCAAAACACGATGTTCTAGTCATAAAACCACCTCTGCTGCAGACTGCAGTATGTACTCTCTGTGTAATGTGTGTTTTGAGACATTTTGCATTGTTTTGGCCCAACAGAGACCGACTCAGAAGATCATCTGAGTTCCTTACAGTTTGTGAGTGACGCGGTTTTCCTCGCCGGCTGCTGTAACGGGAGTGTTTACGTTGCCGATACTCGGACGTCTGCTCCGCCTCAGCTTTCACATTCACCATCTTCAGACAAGTCTGTCATCTGGTGGACAGATGGTGCTGCATGTCCACATCCGTCCAGCTGCAGGGTCATCAGAGTCTCCTCGTCTGGAGAGGCGGTTGTTTCAGACTTGAGAAATCTGGGATTGGCAGAGTGTCAGGCTCAGCTAGACGTCCAAACATCCTTCAGCCAGGTCGATGTCAAAGTGTCGTGGGCTCCAACACTGGATGACTGTATCTCAGTGTCAGGTCAGTTTATACGAACACTGAAAACACTTCACACAAGTTGAGTTGCCCGAGATTCACAGAATTGACAGAAAATGTAAAATGTTAGCGATATCTGTCGTTATTGGGATGAGAAACGTTTTATATCGGGATATGAGATTTTGGTCATATCGCACAGCTCTAGCTTTGGCTGATTTTTCTGCAAGTATTCATAGAGGAGGAACCTTTTTGATGTTAAAGAGACCTTGTGACCTTTACTGTAATGCCACCTTCAGGACAAACTTGACATTTTCAGCCTCACTTGTGGGAAAATGAGTCACTGTAGCCTTTCAAGGCCACTAGTTGGCCTTTGCAATATTAAAAGTACTATAGTGATGGGTTTAAATAAACCAGGTGTGTAGACTGGTTTGTGCAGAAAATAATAGGGGGAAAAAATGTGTGTCATGCTTCAAAGAACAGAAAATAACCAACATGTGTTACAATGTGGTGTGTAGGATAACATGGCCTTACCTCATTAAAAAACCCCAAAACAAACAGCCAAAGAAACATCTATTTCTAGACTGTTGCTGCTCTTAAAGTAAGTCCAGTTTCAATGTGATCTGCCTTGTGAAAGCTCATTTAATGTTTGGATAAAGCTTTTTGAAATGAACAAGTTTGAGACATGCAGGAAAACACTCATGTTAGGAGCTCTGGATATGAAGGCATTAGAGTTGCATGAGAGGTCAGAAGAACAGAAAGCTGCTGTAATAAAGCACCAGCAAACTAATGCAGTCTGTATTCGCATAACGTCACAGTGAATGGCATGACTCAGGATGGATTTTTTTTATGGATTTAGGTTCTGTGTAGGATTATGGAGGTGTGTGCGTACAGTCTTCCATGTGCGTGGGTCAAATGCTGGCTGGTTGAAATGATTTGAACAGTTGTATAAAATCAAAGAAGACGTGTAAGAGTGGGAGGTGTTTTACAAACATGGCCTCTGAAAATACTAACAGAAACATCCAAAGATGGAAAGGATGTACTGGCAGATTTAATTACTCATAAATTTCAGGGTAGAGTTATTGAATTCTTCCAGCAGCAAAGTGCTGTGAAATGTTTTCATCACTGAGCATCAACGAGAGAAATCTGTCACGCTCTTTTGTAAAGGCTTCTGCTTGTGAAGGTCTTGTTTTCATACTTTTGAAGACGTTGTCACAGTGACCTCAGCCTTATAACAAATAAATTATGAACCTGTTTAGCATTTCTGACCCTGCGTCCCTGCCAAGAGCCAGTGTCGTTAATATTGGTTTACAACTCTCTTTATAAAAATCAAATCTGTGAATCTGACGTGTAGCACAGTCTTGCAGACTATATGGTTACCAATAGAAAAACATTTCATTAGGTGAGCGACTGCAGTAGAGGCCTTCATTTGTGTACTAATTGTAATTATCAACTCTGTTTGTAGCAATCAGATGTAAATATAGTAATTTGTCACAAAAAGACAAACAACAAGATGAAGGAAACATGATAAAAAGGGTCTTAAAGTTTTACATTCAACATGTGGGTATTTGCAGAAAGGAAAGCAGTGTTCACAGTATGTTAACAGACTAATCCTGGCATTTCAAAGTACGTGGATAACTTAGTTATCAGTGTCTTGACCTAATAGTTTTTGAATGATTTGAAATTTTAGCACAATATTATCCTAATGAATAGAAATGTGAGTCAAAAAGAAGCTTTTTAAAGTTTCTGTCTTCATCCCCATCAGGTTTCAGTGGGGTTGTTCAGATCTACAACACCCGTCTCTGGGGGGCGGAGATGAAGGAGGCTCGACCGCTGTTTGAGCATCGCGGTCACGCAGTTTCATCACAGCAGACTGATGACAGTGTCCCCACCTTCGTCACCTCCCACATCTGGCATCCCGAGCGGCCCCGGACGCTGCTGTCTGCAGCCTCAGATGGCTCCGTCCACGTCTGGGACTGGGTTGACCCGGATCAACGGGGTGGAAGCCCAACACCACGAACAACGTGAAGATCCGGATCACCTGGGTTGAGTAGGATGATAGAGCCATGTTATAAATTACCGAGGCGCTGCCCCACAAACTGATGTGGATCAGTAAAAAGGATCGATTTGTGATGCCGTGACTTTAACACCTTCCTGTGAAGATGACATTACTTCTCGCCTTTTTCTGGATCAAACTGGAATATGGTTAAAGAAACAATTTAGAGGGAAAACAAACTGATGGAAATGTGGAACTTGTTTCACGAGAATCAAACTAGTCTTTGCCTTTTAAATTACAGAAAAATTGCTGTTGGAATGAAGTCAGAGCTGTTCATGCTCTCATTTAGAAACAAATTAAAGCAGATGACTTACAGTTTCGATTACACAACATTTGTGCTGCAGTTTTTATAAGGTAATAAATGTTTGTACCTGTGCAGACCTAATCAACAATCTGCTGTTTAGAGTCTTTTTGCCTTACTTTAACCCTGATACTGAGCAGCAGGAGCCCTGCTTTTATAAGCACATGAGTACCACAGGCGACCGATAACTCTCGAGATGGACAACTCAAACAGACAGTTTAAAGCTTTCTGCATAGAAATGTCTAAAGCTTGGCACTGACTCAGGACCAAATTTTGGATTTCGATTTGGAAGGCTATTTTCAAACCACTTTTTCACTTAAATAGTTCTTGCAGGCAAACAGTGTTTAAAACTCATGAAAAACTGTAAACCTCTTTTCCCCATGAAGAGTTATATCCCTTTTTATTCCATCCACATTTTGGTTAGACGATTTTACAGTTTGATTATTTCAGATTTTAGTGAACTGACACTTGTAAGCTAAGCTGGCGACCATTTCCTCTGCAGATGGTGCAGAAGTTTCACTTCTGTCTTTCATTTTGTTTGGTCTCTAAATGATATTCATCTCAGCTATAACTTTCTGCTTTTGCTGGAAAATGCTGAGACTACATGGAAAAAAACAAACGTATTTTGGAAAGTGCATCTCCCTTTTTAAAAAGACATCTGTTGCGAGACGCCACATCTGTGATGCAGCGATGTAGCAATAACAGTGAGTGTGGACTGTCGAGCACAGATGAGGATCCTGAAGCCAGATTTGAGTTGAGTGAAGCAACGACAGCTCAGCTCAGGACAGTTTTTCAGAGTTATTCGTGACTCATGTTTGTTTTCATATGCAGAAAAATCGCTATTTCCTGTTCAGAATGAAGGCCACCTTTTTTAATTAATACATTTTGTTAAAAATAAAATATCATTACACCAGGACAAATGCTCTTTAAACCTTTAAACAGGAAGCATTTCAGTACTTAAACGGGTACTAAACTGAATATGAATGTGATAAAGGTATCAAGGCAAAAATAGCTAATTGACTAGAAGTATCAGACAAATTGAGGTTATAGTTGCTGAACTATAAATTAGTTTCTAAATTTAGGTGGATTCCGAAAACCCACATACCTTCTGAGCTCTCATAATTTTTTCCCCACTGAACAGAGTTCACTTTGTGACATTTCCTTCTTTGTCCACAGAGTAATAAATCCTCAAAAATGAAAAAACAATGTGCAAGTATGTGCTTTTTACTACCGTTTGATTAACGATGCCACAACTTTCAGGACCAGCTTTGACAGACACTGTATAGCTGCCATTTTCAGCTGTTGTGTTCATTTGTACTGATCCTGCTGGTAATAATAAGTCAAAGCAGGATATCAAAAAAACAAGCTGACAAACCCAAAGACCTCTCAGAGGACTACGCTGACATTTTGAGTGGCTTTTCCATTCTGACCTTTCCTCCTTTTCATCCTCCAGAAAAATATAGCAGGTGATTATTAAAAGCCCAATAAAACACATTCTCAAACATCACTCACTGCTGCTGCTTGCAAGGCCTCCGATGTCAAAAATGTAATTACTTCTTCTCTTGACTCTTTACTCCAGTGTCCACCTCGCATTTAAAGGGTGTCTTAATGTCCTGAAACAGCAGTGTTGCTTTGGCCTTTATTTTTCCTGCCTCCTCTTTAATGTATTGTGTAATGTTTGTAGCTTTAATGTGAAACATAAGTTCTCCTTGAGAGCTTTGAGTCTGAAATTACCTTTCTGACTCACCAAGCAAAGGGAAAATTATCCTCCGGCCAAGCAAATAATAAGTGACCTTTCTGTGTCACATGTCCATTTGTTTCAGTGTATTTTATTGGAATATTAAAGTGTTATCCTCAATAAAAACTTTAAAGAAGCAGCCATACATAGTAACGTGCAAGCAGACAGATTTTTCGGTACTTCAAAGGCCGGCCTTTGGTACTATCGTCACCACATCAGGCAGGCGCGCAGGGAGTGCGGAGACCTAAGTTTGAGAATGAGATAACTTGAGAACGAGGGGACATAAGACCTTCAAATTGATACAAATGGTGCATCTACAGTACAAAACATCACAAATGCGTTTAAATCTCATTGACCTCAAAGTCGGTAAGTTTTCTGAAAATATTAACTTGAACAAGGCGATATAGGAGTTTGAAATTGCATAGTGGACAGCGTATGTGTGTCCACTAGGAGGCTGACGGGTAACACTTGGGGCTTCCAGTATTTTTAAAGTGGTCTTGAGCAATAGTTCCCCTGTGGACATTTGCTACCTCACCACCTTCGAAGGAATTATTTTTGTTTAAGACACTTAACACTGAGCTATGAATCGTTGAAGTGTACAAAAGTGCTTAACTCTCAGGATAAAGCCCACGTTGTCTATGAAAAGAGTCCCAAAAGTAACAGTTTGGAATCAACTTGTTGATTTCTGTCAAAGAGCTAATAGCCAAAAATTTGGTTCATCAGTGTGTCCTAAAAGTTTTTTTTTGTACAAGTGGAGGACAGTAATTATCTGCCTCAGATGAACAGTATTTGAACATCATGTCCTTAAGAAATAAAGTAAAATCCAGCAAGGACCTGAGAGATGCTTCTACTCTTCATCGAAGCCTCATCACAAATGATTTCAGGGGAAGTGAGGCTGTCAAGAAGCCATTCTTAATGAATGGAAATGGGGAGAAAAGGCCGAGGTGCCAAATTATACAAGAACTGGACAGAATCAGTGGCAACAGGAAATTTTTGGTTCAAATGCTTATCAGTATGTACAGAGGCGATCAGGAGAATGAGTGTCTGCAGCTATCTATGAAACACAGTTAAGGCACTGTCGTGAGTTTGGTCTGCTTTTTAACCAGTGGTGTTGGGGATCCTGTCAGATTCATGACATAAATTTTTCAGCATGAAAATGACCCCAAACACACTGGCAGTGGAACACCATCAGTCGTGGCTTCACGTCCTCAGCATTATTGAAGCAGTGTGGGAACAGAAAAAAAGCCAGCCAACATCCAAATAAAAGATTTTATGCCTTTTAAGAGGCCTGGAGAACTATTCCTGAAGACTGCTTAAAGAAATCACGAGAAAGCATGCCCAGGGAGATTCAGATACCATTCATTTCAAAAGCCTGCTGAGAGAAAATGCAGAAAACTCACAAATATTTTTCCAGTGTTGGAAAACCTTTTCTCTTGCAGCGTTACACACTGATTAGTGAACCTCAGAGTAAACAACATGCCCTGAGCTAATAGTCATGGGAGTCAGTTTGAGTCTTTTTTAAGAACTTCTGACTTTGGCAATTTGCCTAAAGATACCTTTTGATAATTAGATTATTTTGATGATTATAGATAATTTATCTAAGGCAATGATCCTAGAAAATATCTCCCGTATGAATCCTCATACATCCACAATTCCCTGATGCTCTCCCACAGGCAATAAAATGGTTTTTCCCTTTCCTTTTACTGCTTTTCACCAGTGAACATCAAAGACATGGATACAAAAGCAGGCAAAACTTAATTTCATACTTTACTGCCTTCTTTCTTGCCCGTTGAACGCATCATTAGACTCCCCTTGGACACTAACGTCATCAAATAATGAAAAATTGCAGCTCTGCCTCGGAGCGAACTCCAATTTCCTCCTAAACCCTCGTGCGTTCCATCAGTGTGCTACTCACCTCAGTCCCAGCTGAACAGAAATCACATTTTTTAAAACGCTACCAGCCTTTCGGTTCAATCTTACGCATTAGACAAACAATTTTTTTGTCCAGCTTCTTTCTTTGTCCTTCACAACAACTTAGAAACTCCCTCTTACCCAACAGATGGATCATTCAAAGACAGACGGCATCAAAATAAACCACAGAGCTGGCAGATGATTCATAAAGGATTCATCTCCACTTCGCTGCTTGCTTTCTGCCTCCAATGTTGTACCACACACTTGTCTCTTCTGGTATCTTAGTGCCCCTGCTAAAGGTTTCCTTTCACAACTTTCTCTACTTAACAGCATGTGAGAGTAAAGCGTTTGTCTCTCCCTGCAAGTGGCAGATTTCAGTATCTCTGCTGCTTGACATCCAAATTCCTGTTAATACTTTTTCCCAGCAGCTCTCGAGCATATCGCAGTTTCATAACCCAGAGGCATGCTCTTTTTTTTCTTCTTTTTTTTAAACTTCTATCACTGCTCTGATAATAACAGCAGTACCCGCCCGAGGCTTTAGAGTGTGAAGAATGACAATTAACACTGAGGCCACTGAGGTGGGACAGATAGCAACCGGGTGGAGAGAAGCTGCAATTAAATCTATTTGATATTGCTTGGACTTTTGACAGTCCTTCTAAGTGATCATTTGTCATTCATCAAGAAAAAAAAAACAGAAATTCTTGTTCCAGCTTGTTAAATATGGTAATTGCTTCTGGATTAAGATGTCATCTTGAGATCTGGGACGCGTGATTGGTGTTTTTCTGACATTTGAAGCGAGTAATTCATTTATTTGTCTCAAACATGGAATAGCTTCATCAAAATCAAAATGACTAATTTCTTGCAGCCTTAAAATTATTCTCAAATGTCACTTGAAGGATATGTCAGAAGGTGTAGTAAAGAGTTCACTTTAACAAACTCCAAATGTCTTATAATTATAAATATAGTTGTGGATGCCTTGGTCAAACTAAATATAATAAAACAGAATAACACATAACCAAGATTTTGTCAGAAGATTTGAGAAATACAGTTGTGGAGTTCTCTGAAAAGTGAATAAATCGTTTTCTACATTACAGCTATGTTCATCATTGTTTCCAAGGATACAGTGACTAAATAATGCTGCACAGATGCTCTAAAAAATATTAATTTTTAGTTATTTTATGTTTAAAAAAAAAAAAATGAATACATTGGGCAACAATATTATACTGAATTAATAATATACTGAAAAACACTGGAAGCAACAGATACTCCTTTCTATGGCTTAGTTTGCCTGCGTGTGGTATTTATGCCGGCTGTTCATCCCAGAGCTTTTCATTATATTCAGTTTATTATATAGCACCAAACTATACAACAAAAGCTGCCTTGGGGCACTTTTTTTTGAAAGGCCCTATAATAATATTGGGAAAACTCTAACAATCAAACTACCCTCTTAGAGCAAGCACTTGGCAACATTTGGAAGTTAAAACTCCCTTTCAACAGGAAGAAACCTCAGAGAGGGGCAGCAGCTGAGAGTGAAGCTAGAAAGACAGGACAAGACAAAAACACAATTAAATGCAGAATGGCATGTAAACACACAGCGGGAACAAGAGTGCATCATGGGAAGCCCTCAGCAGCCTATTGAAGTGTAACTAAGGAAGGATTCAGGGTCACCTGATCAAGCCCTAACTAGATGCTTTATCAAAAAGGACGTTTTTATGGCTAATCTTAAAAGTAGAGCTACAAACGGGGCCTGAAAGCTGAAGGTTCTGCATCCATGTCTACTTTTTCTATGTTGATATATTTCATGTAAATCCATCCATTTTCTTACCTGCTTATCAAATTCAAGGTCACGGGTGGCTTGAGCCAATCCCACCTGAGAGAGGGCGAGAAAACAGGTCTATGTTAGACAGGCTGCCCACTCATCACGGAGCTAACATGATCAGCATCATCCAACCCTATTTAACCTAACATGCATGTCTTTAGACTGTGTGGGAAAGCTCGGTTATCTAAAGTGATCCATGCAGCCACAGGGAGAATATGAAATTTGTAAAATGATGATAATAGTAATAATAAAATTATCATAATCCCAAATATTCAGAATGCAATGCTCCAGCTTGGCGACAAGCGTGATCAATGTTTGAAATTCCTGCTCAAAAAATGAATATCTACTATAAAAACCCATTTAGCCTGGACTTGTGGGTTTTTTTTTCCAACAAAAACCCAAACACAGCCAGCTGACACACAACAGATGCACACACTTGGGATATGAAGTATTTCTTAAGTAAAGAGTGAATTTATTCCAGTGTAGCAGATGCTGAGGAGCTGTGGGGAGAACGCTGGAGACTCAGAAATAACAGCACGGAAGAGAGAAGAGCACAGGCACAGGAAAAAATAACTAAATAAGAGTAGAAACAGACCAGCCGTGAGACTGAGCACGCTCTGTTCAACCATTTAATTAAACCTGAACATGTTTGTTTGGCGGCAGCCCACTGAAAGCTCCTCTCCATTATATCATCAGACGACTCAGTTTTTGAGAAAATACAGAGGAAATTACATGTTTAAAAAGGTACACAAAAGGTTCAACAACATCTAAGGCGTTGTAGGGGTATTTCCTACTGTTGCTTCATACAGTTAGATTTTCATTAAACGCTTCTTGTGGAAAAAGTGACTCGGGCTAGCCAGTTTAAACAGTGTGATTTCAAAAGCTGGCAGAGGTGGTTCATATTATTGTTACACAGAAAACAAATTTGTTTCTTTGTTTACTTCAGTGCAACAGTTCACTGTTAACCCTTGAAGGCCTGAACTAATGTAATAATTGACAATTATTATTATTTTTAAAGTTTAAGTGCTGTGTTTATTGAACCCCTGGCAAAAATCTGACTTTTAATTTGTATAATATTTGCTACAGCCAGCGTTTTTCTAAATCACACTGATGCTGAAGTCTCGAAACCCCAGAAAAACTCGGGTATTAAAGGGTTAATGACAGATCACAGAATTATCCCATTTACATACACTCACCAGCCACTTTATTAGGTACATGCTGCCTTAATTCTTTGACAAAGGTGCCGGAAAAATTAGTCACAGATCTTGGTCCATATTGACATAATAGCAGCATGCAGTCGCTGTGGATTTGTTGGCCGGACATCCATGATGTGAATCTCTCATTCCACCACATCCCAAAAGTGCTCTGCTGAGTACAGTGAACTCATTGTCATGTTCAAGACAGTTTGAGGTGATTTGAGCTTTGCGACATGGTGCATCGTCCTGCTGGAAGCTGCCGTTACAAGATGGGCACACTGTGGTCATAAAGGGATAGACAATACTCAGGTAGGTTGCGGGGGTTAAATACTCTGAATTTTGACCATTGCATCTGAATGTCGCAGCAGGAACTGAAACTTATGAGACCAGGTAATCTTCCACCGTCCAATTTTGGTAAGCTTGTGGAAATTGCAGCGTCAGTTTCGTGACACCCCATCTAATTGGCTGCTGCAGTAGCCAATCTGCTTCAAGGTTTGACATGTTGCGCTTTCAGAGATGCTCTTCTGCATACCTGTTAGCTGAACTGCCGTTTACTGGGACCATTAATCCCAGAGACGTCTGTGTGGGGAAAAATCCCAGCAGCTCAGCAGTTTGTGAAACAGCCTCATCATGTACAGAGTAACCTAAAGAGTCACAAGTGCTACAATCCATGTAGTTGCTGCATTGTGGCTAATTAGATATTCACATTACCAAACAGTTTAATGGGCGCACCTAACAACGTGGGTATAATGCTACGTGGAAATTTGGTTTCATTTGCTGCGCAGTGAATTTTCTTGTAGCCATCACCTCTCTGCTTTCTGATGTCATCATTGTGAAGCAATGATGTGGACTAGTCAGTTTCAATTAGGTCCTTTTGGAAAGACATGGAGTACAAGGTGTGAGGTCTCAGCTCTTTCTTCTAACAAGCACCAATGATGCGATTTATTTTTTTTCTAACAGTTAACGAATAACGAGTTTGTGTACAATTGTTGTGCATGACATTTTGTGACACATGCACGCGCGTGCACGTACACACACTTGCAAAAGGTTACATACATTTATTATATTCCTGACAGCAAGATTTAATGAAGAGACAAAAACAATGTATGTTGGAGGCAAACTAACCTGTTTTCTGAGTGACCTTGAACCTAATTTGACATTTTGTACCCTTCAGCCTCTCTCTCTCTTGCGCTGATCTGCTGACCAGGCTGCTGGGAATGAAGTGGCAGAGATGAACCCTCAGTGTCCACCCACTCAGAAAACATCAAAATAAGGGGTGCTGTCATGGCCTTCCTTTTGTCAATTACAATTTAGACAAAGGAAAATAGTGACCTCCCACACAGCCTCTTTGCATTTCCATAAATGGAACTAAGTTTACATTTAGTAAGTTTACAAGCTTGTTGTTTCCATGACTTCCTTGTCCTATACACCTGTCAGCCAGATGTGCACTAGACCGCCTTTCTAAATGACAGTTTTGACTACATGTGTACCACACAGTCTCTCTTTCAGTCAAAACAAACTTCTGTGTTGCCCAGTTTCTATTGATGGCAAAA
>VURO01035115.1:0-15194 GCA_015108175.1 Pelvicachromis taeniatus | reverse complement strand
CTTCCTCCGCTTATCCGGGGCTGGGTCGCGGGGGGCAGCAGCCCAAGCAGAGAAGCCCAGACCTCCCTCTCCCCAGCCACCTCCTCCAGCTCATCCGGGGGAACACCAAGGCGTTCCCAGGCCAGCCGAGAGATATAATCTCTCCAGCATGTCCTGGGTCTGCCCCAGGCCTCCTCCCGGTGGGACATGCCCGGAACACCTCACCCAGGAGGCGTTCAGGAGACATCCTTGTCAGATGCCCAAACCACCTCAACTGACTCCTTTCGATGTGGAGGAGTAGCGGCTCTACTCTGAGCTCCTCCCGGATGGCCGAACTTCTCACCCTATCCCTAAGGGAGAGTCCAGCCACCCTTCGGAGGAAGCCCATTTCCGCCGCTTGTATCCGCGATCTCGTTCTTTCGGTCACTACCCAAAGATGATGTTGTCGGACGCTGGATGGAATACTTCGAGAACCTCCTTAATCCCACTTGCACGTCTTCCGTAGAGGAACGAGTCTGGGGACGAATGGGATGACCCACCTATCTTCGGGGGCGAGGTCACAGAAAGGGTTGTGCGCGTCAAAATTTGAAAAGTGTAACCATACAAGTCGAAAGACTACTTTCAACTCTCCATTGTGGGAGGTGGTGTACCAAATTATCCGCTAAGGTTAACAAGCTTGGTAGACAAGGTGAATCCATAAACTGCATGGAGGCATTATAAAGACAGACATGTAGGACTCAAATGTTGGTAACATATAGTAGATGGACTGGTTCTTATAAAGCGCTTTTCTGCTCTATCTTGAGGACTCTAAGCGCTTTATGAAGTTGTGCATTCACCCATTCACATTCATTCACACAAGCACTCTTTTTTCCTACCCCTATGACTGGGGTACTCCGTGAAGTCAACAGTTTTTATTACTGCAGTAGACTGGTTTAAGCTCATATACCTGCAACACTATTTTTTTTTATTCAGTATGGTTTATAATGTAGCAAAAATGCTGTATGTTTTTTTTTCTTTTCTGTCATGTCTTCAGCCATCAACAGAGTTTTAAATGATGAGGTTAGTCTAAGCACAAGTGAGCCAAAAGCTGTAAAAGAGTACAGGGGAAGTCAAATGACAGCCTCCCTTGTACCCTTAATGATGAGTTTTGACACCTCAGTATATATCAATAAAAACTTTGTTTGATGACCATTTGAATAGACGTTTTCAAGGGTAGCTGCAGAGGCATAACCATCGCTAACTTCTGATGTACACTAAGTAATCTTGTTCTATAAGCAGGCCTGAAATATGACAGAGACCTCTCATTTCAGAAAAGAACCTCAAAGGTTATAGCTAGTAGCTTTTCAAGAGGTAAAGTGTTAATGTGGCCGGCTCAGGCACACAGCTCTGGCTTAGAAGCCCCACCCCCCCATGCGAACTTTGTTTTTACAATGGGCAACCAATCAGAAAACAGTTGGCTTAAAGTGAAGGGGCATAAAGATAATAAGGATTATTATGAAGAGCTAATCACACAAAGCTACTCTAGCGGAGTCCAGGACTTAAAATATATGCTTACGGCATCAGCATGGCGCATGTTAGCCTTGTGACATTAGCGTTTAGCTCAAGTACAACGTAGCATTGGCTGTGGTCAAATAATTGAACGTTCAACCCATATTCCAGGCACAGATGCGATTGGCTTACAATCATAATCTAAATGTAGTAATGTCATTTTATTATAACTTGTGTGATAAGGCTGCAACACGGGGGGAATAGGTGCTTTGTGTTTAGCAATAGTGAAGATAAACAGGAAAGCAGAGGGAGTGTGAGGAGGACACGCAGCACAGGGCGTCGGGTTGGACTCGAACCCGGCCTTCTGGCTTTCTGGCCGCACAGCATGTAGTCACCTGAACACCCACTGAGCTAAACTGACGCCCACATATTTTTTTTTCCCCACAGCAGTTTTGTTTTACTTTTGACAAAATGTAACATTAGAAACCTGATTCAGTGAATGCAGTTTCTCACTCTCACACACACACTCGCACGCAGAGGCACACGCTCTCACAGACACGCGCGCTCATTTTGATCAGTCTCCTCATTTTCCAGCCAGTAAGCTGCAGAGGCATATGGAACAAGCTGCCTCAGCATCCGAGAGGGAGAGGGAGATGGAGAGAGAGACCGAGAGGGAGGGGTGGTAGTGGGTGCTATCGCTCGGAGAGAGGGAAAGCGTCAGAGTGTTCTAGACTGCACAGTGGCTGTCGTGTGGCATCTCGGCAGAGGATAGGAAGAGGAAAGGAGCAAGAAAAACAATCACCTTCCAGAGGAGTACAGTGAAACGAGAGCTGAAGCTACCAGTCTCTTCTCTTCACTGGATCATCTGCCGCTCTGCTCTAATCTCTCACTGGTGCTGAAGCCACCAGGATTACTGTTGTTGTGATTGCTGCTGACACATTGCTGTGCTTCTGACCTGCTCCCACTGTCTCTTGGTGCCTCAGCACTGAGCTGCAGAGCCCACAGCTCTGCACTCACTGGGGACTTTGACCTAGAAGGAAACAACATCTTTGACTTCTGCTGTAGATGTACACGCACTAGCAAAACCGAAAACGGCAGAGTGCAGATACCTGTCTCCGGCGAGGCGAGGGGCCATGATTTGGGGGGGCCATGAGCCCCGGGTGTATGCTGCTGTTTGTTTTTGGCTTTGTAGGGGGAGCGGTGGTCATCAATTCTGCAGTGCTGGTCTCTCTATCAGTGCTGCTGTTGGTTCACTACTCAGTTTCTACCGGAGGCTTACCTGCCCTGCCTTCCTTACCCTCCTTACCCAGACCCAGCAGGTACAGAATGTTTGTTTGTGTTGTGTCAGTGCGTAGTTGTGTGAAATCAGAAACTGTAGCTACAGAGTCTTTGAAATCTTGCAGTGTTGCTGCCATGTGGGATTGTGTTTATTGTCTGACACTATCAGGCTGCACTCTAAAAGTAGGTCAAAAGAGAGAGAGGGGTGTGAGTGGCATGAGTCATATCTTGACTAAATCACCTTCCCCTATTTGAAATCGGTGGGTTTGGTGGGTGTTTACCAATTCAAAGTAAAACTGGTGATGGTTAAGCTTAACATGTGAAATATATTTTTCTCACTGTTCAGTTTCAAAAAACAAAAAGCAGTGCTGCTCCCCATCAGTGGGCCTGCTGTGTGTGACTGCTGTCTCTATTGTGTGTGTGTGTGTGTGTGTGTGTGTGTGTGTGTGTGTGTGTGTGTGTGTGTGTGTGTGTGTGTGTTTTGAGGGCTGCTTTTCTGCGCTGCTTGCCGGCTGCTTTATTCCCCATGGCAGCCATTGTTCTCTTCACTCTACAACTTTTTTTTTATACTCGGTCACTGTAGTGTAAAAAGCTGCTCGTGTGTATTAGCTTGCTGCAGTGGAGGATGCTGTGTTACAGTTGTTGTCAAAGTTTGTGTATATCACTTCCAGGCAACTGAGCTGAGTTTAATCATTGAAGCTGAAGATGAGTTCTTCCTAAGCTGGACATTAATAACACAGATCACAAAACGCACCTTTGCTTTGCTAGAAGCTGGTAAAGATGGTTTTGTGCGACTTGCCCGAGCTAGTTGTTGGCAGCTACCCATCAGCTGCCTCTGCAGCTACCCTTGAACATTTCTATTCAAATGGTCATCAAACAAAGTTTATGAGACAAGTCATTTTTCTCCCCTCACCACTTCAGTGCCAACACCTCACTGTGAAATCGCCACTCAGTTTTGTCACACACTTTTTGTCTAACTGATTACATCATATTGATCTGCTTTCACTGCACCGGAAAATGTCCATTTAATTTAGCAAGATCAAATTAAATGGAGGATTTTTTTTTGTGGAGTATTACAGTAACTGTTTAACAAAACAGAACAAAAATAATTAAATTCAATACGAACCCATGGTTTGTATGGTAATGCATAAACTACACTCATCAATGTACCCTTCCTGCACTTTACTGTGGGTTCCTTTTTAATTAAGACACTAATGGATGAAACATTATGAAATTTGATATAGATATTCATGGAGCTTATCAAATTCAATCATGATGACCATACTAAGACAGTTCAAGGTGGATTTGCACAAAGTGTAAAATCCTCAGTGGATCTATCATGCAAACCTTGTCAGTCACTTACCGTTTCTTTTTGGTTAGCTAAGGTAACCCAAGGAATTTGGATTCTTGGGGTAAGTTTTTAACTTCAGTGATAGCTTGGAAGTACATTTGTAACTAGAGGTGTTGCCTGCTGTGGTCAGTAGAAAGAATGCAGACTTAAAACACTTCATTTTTCAAACTCTGAAGATATTTTTATGCGGTCTGTGTGAGTGAACCGTAATACCTATCTGGCGGCTAACGTCAGTCTATGTGGCATTGTTTTTAAAGTCTCACTTTCTGAGCAGCCAGACTAAAATGCAGACCCGCAGTTTTATTGTTCTGAAAATTCAGCACTATTGTCTATGCAAAGGTTTTGCCTTTGAAAATTAAAATGATTAATGTGGACATAGCTAAAGATTGACCTCAGAGACCAGCTAACATGCCAAGTCTCTGAGGACTACATCTGGTTTCAGGCACTGTTTTAATGAAAGGTTTTGGATGATTTTCACATTTTCAGTTGGGATTTTTAACATTGGAGTAGCTAAATGTAAAACAATAACAGACGAGTCCCTTAGAAAATCGTTCACTCCTTCCGAAGTTGTTCTCACCGCTTTTGAGTTTATCCCTCTTTCTGCGTCTCTGTCTCCAGGAAGGAGCGTCCAGTCTCCATGGGCCTGTTCCAGCTTCCTGCAGCTGATGGCATGACCCCTGACCTCCACAGAGAACCCGTGGACACTCCATCTGAACCATGGAGATTTAACAACCTTAGCCATCCACGGTCTAACACCAGCCTCAAGGTATGACGTAGGCAGGTCAAGGTTTGCACTGTCAATTCATTCCAAAGACAGACTTCTCTTCATATCAACAGTTCTAAAGTGTAATGTTAGCGAGCTTCCCACGGATCAAACTGATGACATCATCCCGTGTTCGCTTAGGAGTTTGTGAAACCAAACTGAAAGCATCCAGTGCCAGCAGAAACACCAAAGAAAGAATACATTACCATCCAGAGAGAAAGGGTTGTTCAGTGTGTCCAGAATTTTTAACAGTGCGCGCGCGTGTGTGTGTGAGAGTGAGAGAGAGAGAGAGAGAGAGAGAGAGAGAGATGGGGTGGCGCACAGCCCAGGAAACAGGGAAAGTGGTACCATTCGGGGGCCTGCCTTTAACCTCAGGGGAGGGTAGAAAGGACAGTGTGTCTTCACATTGTTGCTGTTGGTAACCATGCTTCCAGCAAAGCTCCATCATGAATATTAATGAGCATCTAATAAGTATTCATTTGTAGTTATTACACTAGTACTGACTAGTGAAAGTGAAATAACTTTTAGTTACCAAAGTTTTTATTTGTGTTAATAGTGCAATGCAGGTATATCCCAGTGTGTCTTTTTGTTTTTGTTTTTTCCTCCAACTGAGCTTTTCCACAATGACACAGTTCTACACTTGACTCTTAGTCCAGCTACAGCAGCGCCTTTGTGTTTTGTCCTCTTAGTTGACATTTCCCGAAGATTTAGAGTTAATGATCCCGTTTCCTCGCCACGTTCAGCTGCTTGTGTGTGTGTTTATGAGCAGATGTTTTTTTTTTTTTGGAAGCTTAAGGAAGAGCCACAGTCAACAGTTGAGCACTGTTCTCTCCCAATTGGCTGTACAGTGTTACTATAGCAACAATGGAGTGACGCCATTGTGCAGACAAGTAACGTGAAAGGAAATACTCCCATTGGTGCAGAGGGAGGAGAATAGGTGACTCGGAGAGGGAACAGGGGGATATGTTAGAGGAACCAGTAGCACGGATATAATTTCATTCTCTAATACTGGCTCAGTCAGTGTCTGTGGACGCCTCTTCATCCCTTTTGTGTTTTTCAAGACGACAGAGGGATCTGTTTGATGGCGTTGTTGTCCTGATTGATTCTTTTCCATCAGCACTGTCCTATTTATGGGATGCAGGCCTCTGCCATTAGAGGA
Organism: Pelvicachromis taeniatus; assembly: GCA_015108175.1. NCBI lineage: Eukaryota > Metazoa > Chordata > Actinopteri > Cichliformes > Cichlidae > Pelvicachromis > Pelvicachromis taeniatus. The sequence continues at coordinate 9,176 of VURO01035115.1, read as the reverse complement.
TCAAAACAATGTAGGCTTAGGAAATCGAAATGCCTCTCCTAAGTGCTCATGAACTTTAGAGTATTACGTTCGTACTGTAAAGTTTTGATTTGATTGATTCTTATAGAGAGCCTTCAGCAAAGAGGTGACCTTTACTGCCAAAGGAAGCCATGAACAGGACTCACTGCTATGTTTGATAAGTTCAGGCCTTTCCCACACTTTGGCTGTATAATAACAGATTCCTGTTATTGGCTTTTGACCTTTTCACCCTCCTTAGAGTGGTTTCACAATAGCGTGGCCACTATGTAGCAGTAAAACTGTATAGTGTGTTTAGTGAATAATTTATTTCTAATATTTCTCAGCTTGAAGAGCTGTTTTCTCCAGTCACAGTGGGAGGTGAAAGTTCACCACAGACTGTTCCCAATATGGATCTTGATCAGGACCAGGTAGAAACTATAGCCTGTGCATCCACCAGGTTAACGTAGTTCTGTGCTCCGTGTCTTAGGTGGTTTGCAGGTTTTGCTCTCCGTGTGTGTGTTTTAATATATGTTATGCTAACATACTAAAAATAGTCCCAGAAATGTGTGATGCTTGCCTAGCAATTGAATGCTTTAGTAGTATGAGAAGGGGAAGTGGCTCTTTGCTTCTTTTAGTAAAAGTACTAGATAAAATAATTAAGGTTTAATGACATTTTAAAAGATTTGTGAAGTTGAGCTATTTGGGGCCTGCAGCCCAGTGACGGTGCACCATTCTGAGCCTGGCATTGAGGATCCTAGAAATCTGATCAAGAAGCTGGTTGTCAAATGACTGAGTTAACATTAACTAACAGATAACACATGCAGCATCCAATAAACTTTGAATGATGTCCTGTATAGACATTTCATAATTAGAGCAGTAAAAAAATGCCTTTTGGCGATGAGGAGTATACTGTTTAAACTGAAGACTGTCAGAGGTAAGGTTAGATAAGTAACTGAAAATCAATCAAAAGTGACGTTTCTCATATCAAAGTAATCCTGCCCATGTCCGTTATTTTTGTTGTTTTGTAAATTCTGTTAATGCCCACTCCCAAATGCACTTCCCCCTTTAAACGCTGCTGATTGTAATCACATGACTTTGCCCCGTCCACTGTGCGACTTGGAACACTCGAGCACAGAGTTGGCTGGATAACTCGAGCAGCTTATGCCAAAATAAAAATGCTTTTCTGTCATTGAGACACATTTTTGGTTTTTAGTTAAGATGACATCAGACAAAATGATGAAAACTGCAGGATGGAGTAGCATCCAAAGGTAGTACCACCAATCTGTAACAATCTTTGGCGCACAGTCATATTACAGAAGAAAAAATAGTTCAGCATATTTACAGTACAAGCCGTATGAAGTATTTGTGTAGTGGGGGAAGTAATTATTTGCTGTCCTGCTGAATTTGTAAGTGTGTTCATTTCTTTAAATGAACAGTTTTTTGTTTTTGTTTTTTTAATGGTAATTTCATTTTGAGATAGAGAGAACATGAACCACAAATTAAAAAAAAAAAACAACTCTTTAAAACTCTTTAAATCTCTTAGGCTGCTGTTTGGCAACTCAAAGCTTCACCTCCGTCCACAGATTTTTACGGCAGGATTGAGGTCTGGAGATTGGCTAGGTCACTCCACGACCTTACTCTGCTTCTTTTTTAGACACTCTGTTCTTCTCTGATATTGTAATATTTTAGTTTTAATTGAATAAAGGGTTTGTATGTTGCATTCTGTGCTGTGGGGTTTAGCTGCATGGTAAAGTGTTCCCATTTTAACATAGTTAACACCTAATATTCTGTTTGAATGCAGATGCTCCTTACTGATGATGTAATAGTTGACGGTCTATTTTTGGTTAACTTGGCTTGACTTTGTTATGAATGCAGTGAGGTGCATATAACCTACTTCTTACAATTGATTAGGAGTGAATTTTGAAGTCTTTAAGACTTCCTGAGGCTCATGGTTTTATTTTTTGCTACCATGTTCCTTCTAATTGCCGTTTTCCTCCTTTACCTTAAGGATGAACTGTCCCATGTAAACTGTGGGAGTTCCAAGTCCAACACGCAAACCAACCAGGGAAGCGTCTCCAAAAACGGAACACCTGTGTCTTTACAAGGTGGAGGGTCCAAATCCACCACTCCCTCGCTGGGGGGTGCCTCTAAATCAAACACCCCCACATCTAACTACAGCAATAATTCTCAGTCCACCACACCACTGTCTCCTTTTGATGGTGGTTCCACTGGCACGAGTCCCATGTCTAGTCTTGGGAGAGGGTCTTCTGATGTTGCCATGGAGTCTGTGGACACCCCCTTACAGGACCAGGAAACTTCAGATGGCCTTGACAAAAACCTGGACTGGAGCAGTGGAAAGCCAGAGAGCAATAAGAACATAGCAGCGGTGAAGACAGAGCAGCAGAAGGCTCCAGAGTCTGATACTACACCTCTTAAAGAGGATGGTCAGTACATCTCTTATCACAGGTTCTCTGTTGCGGTAACATGGCTACATTCTTTGTAATTGATCTCAGTGAAGACTGTGCTAGTATTAAATCTGTGCTGGTTATAGATGGAGCAGATGGCCTGGAGAAGTCTGAGGTGCAGGCTATCATAGAGTCCACTCCTGAACTGGACATGGACCTCGCTGGCTGCAGAGGAACAAGGTACAGCAGTAATGTGGGAGCATAACCAATAATTAGGTTTATCAATATAATCAATAATATGAAGGTTTTTTTTTAATATATATATATATATATATATTTATCAGTTCAGTGAGCTTTTACGCAACTATTAAAAAATGTATAAAATTAAACTCCTGTTCATTATATTCATCATAACCTCACTAATGAGCCTCACCTTCTCAGTACTCTTTATTGCTGATAAAAGTATTGCAAAACCAGGCATTTATTATCATGATTGCAAACTCATGATAATAATCCTTCTCTCCTTTCCTCTGTGTCCTACCTGTCCATTCAGCACTCCGACTAAAGGTGGCATAGAGAATCTATCGTTCGACCGCAACACTGACTCTCTGTTTGAGGAGCTGTCGTCTGCAGGAAATGACCTCATAGGAGATGTGGATGAAGGAGCTGACCTGCTGGGTAAGACGTCTCAGTCTCTCAGGAGTAACGGTGCAGCTTCAGTCTTTAATTTTACAACCAATTTTACCCTCCTCGTATTCTCTGAATTGTCTTTTCTTTGGCTGTCGGGCGTTATCATCTATACAGATGAGTTTTCCGGTGTGTGTCAGTTAATTTCCCACTCTATTAACTAGCTCATTGATTTCCTCATTTGTGTGTGTGATGTGTCCCCTCTGTGACGTTTCTTTCCTGGATATCCAGAATAAATTCTAGTGCTGCTGCTGTGCTGTAAAGAGCCGTGATGTTATAAATTAGAAGTGTTCAAATGAGAGCACTTAACCTACTTGCAGAGTCTCATAAAGCACTTTCTTATTCCCCTTTGCATGACTCTCAGACTACAACTTTTTAGGTAAGACTGAGAGAGTTGGTGTGTAGGAAAGACATACATGTGTAATAACTTAGAAATACTAAACAATATAGATTAGAAAAATAGGTCTCAGTAAGATTTTGATTGATATTTTGATTTAATATCGTCTATGATCTTTTTCAGGTATGGGGCGAGAAGTCGAACACCTTATCCATGAGAACACTCAGCTACTGGAGACCAAGTGAGTAATCACTGTAACTACTGAAGAGCCACCTATCACCGCAGTGTTACAAGCAAAGAGCCAGCAAACTGCAGGCTGCGGTTACCAAGCAGTACATTTTGTTAGGCTGCAATCACAAACAAGCACCTTTCTAAGTGGCGGTGAGCTGTTAAAGGTGTGCCAATTTAGGACACAGATATTTTATTTTAGTAGTGACCAATGCAGTCTGCCAAGAGCCGCAAAAATAGGTTTATCCCAGAGTGCTGCAGACCTGCCAGCTGCCACAGGGCGAGAGGCAAGGGTACATCCTGGACATCGTCCTCGTCCTCTACAGCTACTGTTTTCTTTTAAAATTTTGCTTTACTTTATTTTAAAAATGGCTAATGACTTTTTCCACCGAGTTAAAATAGAGAAATAACCAATATGAAGGAAAAGAGCAATGGTGCCCCCATGTGTTTAATATAGATATTACAGCGGATGTTTTTCTGCATGTGTGTTACTTTTCAGAAATGCTTTGAATGTGGTAAAGAATGACCTGATATCTCGTGTGGATGAGCTGTCGTGTGAGAAGGAGGTACTGCAAGGAGAGCTGAATGCCGTCAATCACGCCAAGACCAAACTGGAGGAGAAAAACAAAGAATTGGAGGAAGAACTTAAAAAGTGAGTCGGCTTCAAAACCCCGATGTATAAATGAATTGCCCGCCAGTCGAAGGTCTGCATTTCGCCGGATGTAACAGACTGAGTGTGTACTCTGTTACTCTGTCGCAGAGTTCGAGCAGAGCTGGACGAAGCCAAACAGAAGGTCAAGAATGACAATGAGGATGATGTGAGTCCTTGGTGCTTGTTATTTCTGCTTGTTGCATTCGTATACAAGTCATAGAAAGTCAAATACTTTAACATTCTACAGTGCTCAAAGTATCCGGCATCTTTAAGTACACATTAACAGGAGTAGCTCATTGGTCTCCTGCCTGCAGAGTGATGTGCCTACAGCACAGAGGAAGCGCTTCACCAGGGTGGAGATGGCCAGAGTGCTGATGGAGAGGAACCAGTATAAGGAGAGACTCATGGAGCTGCAGGAGGCCGTCAGATGGACGGAGATGATCCGGTAACATGAGGATCCTATCCGTCAGTCCATATAAAAATGTTCTTCTGAGGAGAAGTAAGTATGTAATTGTTGTTTTTTTTTCTCTTTCAGGGCTTCAAAGGAGAACCCAACTCTTCCAGAGAAAAAGAAGTCCAGCCTCTGGCAGTTGTAAGCTCAAGTGTTTTTATTTCTTTGACCTGAGGACTTAAATCACAGCAACCACCATTGTTGATATTTATGTGTTTGTATTGCTCTTCTTCTATATTCCATGCTTGAATGGTTTCTCCAGGATGTAGGTAAACCTGACGTGATAAACATAACTGACCTCTCATCTTATAACAAACCCCTAACAGAGGAGAGCAGTCCACAGAGCAGTGCCTCTGATCTCAGTTCTCACACCAGTCGCAGATTCTTGATTATGTTTTAAAACAGGTTGTAAAACTGAACCTCAGAGAAGCTTCTGAGGCAGCTGTGGTTCTCCTTTGTTAGAGTCCATAAGGATTGAGTTTGGTTTGAGTCTGGGCGCTATATGAAGCAGTTCTTTGGGACTGGAATAACTGCACTTATAAAACCATAAAACCGTATCTGACAAATGTACATCTCTGCCTTTTTCCTGTGTGTCCCTCTATTCTGCCTGATGTCGTGACGTCTGTGTGCAGGAGGTGTGTTGGGAGGGTTGGTGTAGAGTGGGGAGGGAACTCAGATATATGGGTGGAATGTATTGGTTGAAACTGTTAAAGATACAATAGATTTAAATAGAATCCAACTTTAAAAAACTTGTTAAAGTAGCTTTGCATGATTCACAGTTAAAAGCGATTTTTGGGCCTCTGTGCAGCTCCTCAATTAATCCACCGTGTGTAACAAGCAGCTTTAGCTCCGTCCATTTAAGCCAGCTTTCTTCTGATTGGCTGTCCCTCACAGACAAAAGATATAAATAGCAGTTGTAGCTGGTGTGCTCACAGAGGGCTGTGTGCCGGAGATGACCATATTAGGTTATCCAGTCTCACTGACAAAAAACGGTCTGTAAGGATGCGTTTAGAGCAGTGTGAGGCCGCAGCTTTGGCCTCAGGGGACTTGCTTGCACATACAGTAATTTTGTTATTTTAAACTATGACTGTGATAGGAGCATACACCTTTGTAACTGTGTATACACACACACACACAAAAGAGAAATGTAATTGGTCCACTTTAATTGGCAGATTTGCAGTTTTTCCTATATTAATTTGAAATATGGTAAACATTATTATTGTATGTAGATGAATAAAATGCTCGTATGCTTACTGTAGAGCAGTTGTGGGGATGTGAAGTTGTTTTTGGTCAGGCCTGTTCTGCTCTGTGTTGACTAACGTCCTAGTCGGTGCTCAGCATTAACCCTGCACTCCCTGCTCTCCAGCATTCTGAATGGACAGGTGCGCTCATGCTTTTCTGTTTAGAAGACGGATCAATTAATTTCCTGGTGTGAATGAAAGCTAGCATGGTGTGTCGGCATTGGGAGAGGAACCTTTTTATTCTTAAATGTTAAACCCTACCTGTGTTGCTGGAGCTACTGCTTGTGTCCGCCCCTCTATATGTTTGTCTGTGTGCTTCCCCCCCCTTTTTCCTTTCCACTTCCCCGCCCTTACACCTCCAGTTTCAGCCGTTTATTCAGCTCATCGGGCGGAGGAGCCAAGAAGCCGGCAGCGGAGGCCCCAGTAAACGTCAAGTACAATGCACCCACCTCTCAGGTTCAGCCGTCCGTCAAGAAGAAGAGCAGCACCCTGCAGCAGCTGCCCAGTGACAAGAGCAAAGCCTTTGACTTCCTCAATGAGGAGTAAGTCAGGAAACAGACACACTGTCAGTCGTGCTTCCTAAAATTACTTTCTTCAAAGATGAAGAACAATCCCACTCATATTTTAGTTTTGACCTCTGAATTCACTCATTTTGAATTTTTCCAAATATTTTCTTCAGTGATCAACTCTTTGATCCAAGTGTCCAAAAGTATTCAGCTTGCTGTCACCGTATGTAGCAAAAGATTAGCACAGAGCAAAGTAGCAGAAGAGAGATGGGCAAATGCAACGTGGAGTTGAGTTGATAGCAGCTATTTTGTCCCGCAGAGCTCCAGCTGATAGTGTGGTATCCAGACGAGAACAGAAGAGGGCGCAATACCAGCAGGTCAAAGCTCACGTCCAGAAGGAGGATGGCAGACTGCAGGCGTACGGCTGGAGCCTCCCTAAGAAATGCAAAGTAAGGAAAGGGGCATATAAATTGTACCAAAGGCAAGTTTACACTAGAACAAAGCTTTAAATGCAACGGCTGTTTGTGCGTTTGACTTTTCAGGCTAATGGTGGTCAGGCAGAGGGCAAGATGAAGAGTCTACCTGTTCCTGTCTTCCTCAGACCGCTAGACGAGAAAGATGCTTCTATGAAGGTTTTAAAGTTCACAACAGGAAATATGAACATTTTGACACTGCCGTTTAATTACAACAAATAAATCTCAGCGAAATATGAAATATGTTTGAGGTTTCTTAGATTTCTTTTGCCTAAGTAGTGAAGTAGTGTGGTGTCAATTATTAGCTCATTATTCATATCTCTGACTGCTGTATCTGTGTGTCTGTGCTTCAGCTGTGGTGTGCTACCTGTGTGAATCTCTCTGGAGGTAAAACCAGAGATGGAGGTTCAATCGTCGGAGCCAGTGTGTTTTATAGTGACGTGTCAGGACCAGAGAGCCCTAAAAAGAAGATCGGATCTCAGAGCAGTCTGGATAAGCTGGATCAAGAACTCAGGGTACCTGCACACACACTTTGATGTGATCCTTATTTGAATTATGATAGGCCTTGGTGTTGTCTCCTGGAAACTAAAGGTTTGCGGGATGTTCTCATGTTTAATAGGAACATTCGCTACTGTTACATTATATAATGACAGAAAATTAGATAAATTATAATTGGTCCCCTTTAAGTCATCACAGAAGGGTGCATAGGGACATGAATGAAAGCAGAAATAATTAATAAGTAATTTATTTTCGGCTTCTCTGTTTTTGTGGATCCAGGAGCAGCAGAAAGAGCAGCGACACCAGGAGGAGTTCTCGTCACTCGTGTGGATTTGCACCACCACCAAGTCTACAACTAAAGCTGTCGTCATTGATGCCAACCAGCCCGGGAACATCCTGGAGAGCTTCTTTGTTTGTAACTCTCACATCCTCTGCATCACAAGCGTGCCAGGTCGGTTAATTAGTATATCTGTAGCTCACAGTTTTCTTTTATTGTCTTTTTTGTGGAGATAACCCACTTGGCATTCCCTGGCCTGCGGAGAACGCACATCAGAACAGCATGATTTCTCTATTTCAGGTGCGAGAGAGACAGACTACCCAGCTGGAGAAGAAGTGCCTCTAAACTCTGAGGTGGGACCGGTGGGGGACGGCAACTCTTCAGCAACCAGTACCAGCTCAACAGGTGGAGACGGCGTGCTTGGAGGCATCACAGTGGTGGGCTGTGAAGCTGAGGGAGTAACAGCTGTTCCTCAGACAGCAGGAAAAGATGAAGAAGCTGGTAAGAGCTATCGAGATCACTGCATCGGAGTCTTCTCTTGATACATTTGCAAAGATAAAACCACTGTGCATCTACATGTATGTTTAGTTCACTTAAAGATAATCTTTTCTCCAGAATCCAGACCAGCGGAAGAAGCCACAGAGGCGACAGAGACCAGCGCAGGACCTGCTGACCAACGAGACAGCCTGCGGGGAATCTACACTGAGCACGTCTTCACAGATCCACTGGGAGCTCAGCACAAAGTAGAGACTCCAGCCAACTACTCTCAGAGGTAACATCAAGAGGTCCATTAAAAACCAAAGTGATGTTGTGATTCAGTCTTACTAATAAAAGCTTCACTTTGTTTCAGTGCAGCCATCAACAAACCACAGAGCAGCAACAATGGCTCACTGTTAAACCATTTACTGTATCATTTGAAATCTGGCTGCTTGAGAGCAAAAGGGAAAGAAATGTGGGATGGCTTAAAGGGAACCCCGACTATTATGACAAGTTTGCACTAAAATATGTGCTGTGCTTTCAATAATATATACGAGGTATTAAAATACGCAAAATGTTTTCCTTTTAAGCACATTTTATATAAAACCGATTTACCAGGAGGCCGCCATTGTTAAATACTTCTCAATGCACTCTGGGTAGTGACATCACATAGTTGCACCGCATCAAGTTTACAGTTAGCGGTGCACTGGAAATGGCTTCTGTTCAGCCTTTCCAGTTTGAACCAGAGCAAAACGAGAGAGAGGATGACGATGGTCAACCGGGACTTAGTTTAGATGAAGAGGAAAACAATCCGTCACACGAGGACGCGAGAGTGGGGGGGAAACTACTGGTGTCTATGTGGAAACTGCTGCCAATGGCAACGGCGACTGAGAGCGTTTGTTGTAAAGAGCTCAATTTTATGGCAGCAGCTATCCACGATATCGCAT
>VURO01035114.1:0-24516 GCA_015108175.1 Pelvicachromis taeniatus | reverse complement strand
ATAGTTGAATTTAATATCGGAAAAAAATAAATCTTACAATGTTTGGTAAGTGGTGAGCCAACTTTATGTCCACTCCTCAAAAATAAAATAAAAGAACACGCATAGAAAACACATCAGATCTTAATGTGGAGAAAAAACAATATTGACTGGGTAATGTATTAGGAACAAAAGGATGCCACATCATTTGCAAGCATAGGGGTTCTATATGAAGAATTTTATACCTAATGGCAATCAGGGCATAGATCCCTCCATACCACCACACACTGGTGATGCTGATCGATAATACAGACAGCATAATGTTCTTCATGGTTTCCCCTGAGCCTTTCACCTCTGTCACAGATTCAGGGTGAACCTGTTCTTATCCGTGAATAGCACAGGGCACCAGTGGTGGACCTGCCAATTCTGGTATTCTATAGGAAATGCTAATTGGGCTCCACAGTACTGGGCAGTGAGCACAGGGGCCACAAGAAGAGGTCAGGCCTTCAGGCTACCTTCATGAAGTCTGTTTCTCATTGTTTGGTCAGAGACATTTTGTGCCTCTCACAGTGCTCACTCTGTTCCTCCTTGCACAAAGGAGCAAACACCAGTACTGCTGATGGGTTAAGGATCTAGAGTAACTATCTTGTGGAATCTCCTCCATGGTCTTGGGACCGCTGGAAGACACAACACAACCTTCTGGCATTGGTTCATATTGATGTGCAGTTTTGCAGGACCTGCGTGTGCTTCCTGTGCAGCGTCCAGGCATCGCCTCATGCTGCCATTAGTGACACTGACCTTAGCCAAATGCAAAACTAGTGAAAAAACAGTCAGAAAAATGAGGAAGGAAAAGATGTAATCTTTGGGGTTGTCTTATTATTGCCCCTCTGGTGCACCTGTTGGTAATTTCATTAACACCAAACCAGGTGAAACTGATTAACAACCCTTTCTGCTTCTTAACTAACAATACTTGATGATATAGTCTAAGTAAAAAGTGTTCCCTATTTATTTCTATATTTGCCATGTTTTTGAGCTTCTCTACTTCTTTAGAGAAGGTTATTGTAAGGCAATTTGACAATACTATCTATTTTTAAAACCTATGATTTTTTTTTTTGTTTCAGGGAAAGCAGCTTCCTAGCAGTCAAAGCATCATGTGAAAGTCAGTTATGGAGAATGGCATAAAATTCTTTGTATCCTGTGATATATTTAATATAGTATATAGTAATATAGCGGTGACATGGATGAACAACGGGAATGCAGATTTAATCTGCACGAGACGCCTTTCTGTAGTCGATGGTGTGTGTAACCTGCTTTAGGTGTCTGACGTTCGAAACCATTTTCTGATTGTAAACCTGCAGCATGTTGTGAAATGTATTAAGAGTTTAAAAGCAGAGAAAGGTAATACAAAAATGTTATGGTGGAAGCCACCAGAGTTGCTAGCAGTACTGACCTTTGATCTTTCTGCACCGCTGGGTCCCCATCAGCCACGTTTTCTTTAGCAATAACTACTGCAGGCTTCAGGAAATTCCCTGATATCTCACAAGCTGCCTTCTTCACAGAAGCAGTCATTATTTATTCATGTTTTTTATTATCACTTGTTTGTTAGAGAGGCAGAGAGGAGCATTTTGGTAAAAATCTAAGCAGAAATGTTTTATTTTGGAAGCCATGTATCTGGATTGATGTTTTTTGAGCTCTTCTCTTTCAAGACTAATTTCAAATGGTGCTTGATTTCAGATTTTACTTATCCAGGCAGAAAAATCCAAATTATTTCAAAAGATAAACAAATGGAGTTGATTTAATTCTTCTGTAACAATCAAAATGATCTAAAGTATTCCTCAAATTTGTTTGGTTAAAGCAGACTCAAACAGAACTTCTAAGGATACCACATGTCTTTCAGTGGATTCAGATGTTTGGGTCACAAGAGAATGTCTGAGAGGACATGGTCACACCGTGAAAACAAAAAAATTTGACTTATTCAGACTTGACAGCGTACCGCTGAACCCGATTCACAGGCTACTGGCATTGTAGCTTACATAAACTAAGTGTTCCTGTTGAAAGCTGCCAAGTCCAAGTTCAACACTTGGAATAAACTCCAGATCTGCTTAATTTATCATGGAATAATGAGGGAACAGGCCTCACCTGGCTATGAAACTGTTTGTCAATTTTCTGATTATCTTTGAGGCTCTGAAATAGTGCACGGTGTATAAAAATGGATGTCTTTTCTAAATGGCTAATGCATTTACTTTTGTTAAACCCGATGGATTAAAGCTGAAAGACTTATCCAACCTAGTTTACGTGTGAAGTTCAACTGAGGCTCATTTTTAAATCACAGATCTACTAGGTTCTAAACAAAGTAGTGCTCATATATCAGAATTAGATGTTTTATGTTATAAATTATCTTGGTTTGTTTGATTTCCCCACTAATCGTAACTCACGGCTGCAGACAGTGACTTGTGTGAGCAAAATCACTTATTTTCACTTCAGTCAGTTTTTATTTAATGTGAGCTGCGCGCGCGCGTACACACACACACACACACACACACACACACACACACACACACACACACACACACACACACATTCTTACCTCTTTTGGGTCATTGCTGTTGACTATCAGATCGCTGGTCACCAGGGGTTTCTTCAGCGGCTGGCAGCACTCACATCAAATGTTCAACACGGTCTGCAGCAACGCCTCTGATCCACTTGACGTTGGGGGTCTGAAAACATTATTGGAATAGATGCATTTCATTCTCCTCTCTCTGTCTCTAAAAGACACTGTCAGAAACACAGCATCTAAATATTCCAGCTAATGAGGTATTCAAAGACAGGGTCAGAGTCTTTTGAAGCAAGCAAAAGTCATGACAGGCAAGCTTTGATACAAAAAAGAAAAAGAAAGAAACGCACATTAATTGCATGTTCCGTAAATGAATTCACATTTATAGCAGGGGATGAAAACCAGCAGTTTAAAAGTAGTACTTTCTTGCATACCTTGTCCAGACTAGTTAGCGACTCATTCGTTTCTCCTTGGCAGGCTGGAGGAGCTGGGGGAGTTTCCGTGCAGAGCAAATCCAACACTTCATTATCTGGGGATATCTCCACCTCAGATTTCGTGTTTTTAGGAACACTCTGAGGAGAAAGAAACAAAGACACTTCATAATTTATTAAATTCTTTGAGGTCTTTAACTTGTGCTTCATGAATAAATCAAAACTGGGAAACTCGGTCTCTGGATACCATGTCATATCATCTTTCACAAGATAAAACTTACACTGTGACAAGGATAGACAAGGCTCAGAAAACCCACATTCAGTATTTCTTTGGCAACAGGAAAAAGATCTCTGGAATACACAAAAAAGGCTCCATGTATGCTAATTGTATCAATTCACCATTTATTTCTTGACTCTCCAGAAAAGGAGGGTGTTTTCAAATGTTGGTTTAATAGCATAAAATACTCAAATCCAAAGAAACTCTGGTTCACTATGCAAATGAAACAATTCCTTGTGAGTTTATTGTTGTACACATTCTCCGTAGTATATATCCTGATTATAATCTTCCTTTATGTACAAATGTTGATCTTTTTTTCTTCTTTCTTTGGTTGTCTCCGTCTCACTTGATTTGCCTAGCGAGTCAGGTTTTTGCATCATTACTGTGATACTTTTGGAGATGTGCAGAGAAACAACAAAAAAAGGAAGAAGCAGATACAGAATGGATGGATAAAAACAACACTTTTCACCGCTAGTGTAAGCAATTGTGTCTATAAGACACCACAACAGGGAAAAAAGTTTACCTCAAGTTCTTTAAAACCTACCTCATCTTCTGTTTGATCTCTCCTGTTCTCGCCACAGCCATTAGTGTACAGGACCGCGCACAGTATATGGTGTGGATAAAAGCAAAATCAAAAGCTTTAGGGACTTTAGATGTTTAGAGTTTTATCCATCAAACAGTACCATTAGCTTGGTATATTTGATTGGTTCTGAATTCATCCTGCAACGTGACAACAAGGCAAACACGCAGACAGAGACATAAAAGACTATCGTCAGTGACAAGCAAAACAACGAAGCCTGCAACAGATGGTATGACCCTCGCAGAAGTCTGATCTCAACATCTACTTAGTAGGAAAGAACACAAAGAGAATAAGCAACTGAGTCAGTCTGAGTGGGGCTGCTATCTTCAAAAACCATGTGCATATACAACTAAAGCACCACAACTGCATTATTGTTAAATTAAGATAATAAGTAGTGTCTTATGCCTAATTAAAAGCCAACATCTTATTTAGAATACATTGAAAATAAAAGCCCCACTGCCTGGCATTTCAGTGAGTAATACTTTTCTACAATTATATATTTTTCATTTACAATTTCAGTGATTTGCACGGGATATGCCAGTTTCACTACATGCTGAACATGTTTCCATTTATTTATATATATATAACGTGATAGTATGGATCCAATTTGTTATGCATTTACAATGACACTGAAAACCTTGTGAAATATATATTTAACACTACAGTAGTTAATCACGCCCATGCCAACAAAGCAGAGAAGAGAAAAGTCAAAAGGAAAAGACATTGCTAGTGACATTTCCGCCTCAGTGCTGTGCTTTCACGATCTGCAATTTCTGTACAACTTGGACAAGTTAAAAACAGTGTTATGGTCATGGTTAGTAAATGCCATTTAAAGCTCTGGGAATATGTTAATTGACAGTCTTCTTGTAGGCCATTTTTATTAACGGGAACAGGAGGCTGAGATGGAGGTGGCAGAATTGAAGATGCTGAGCTTTTCACTGGGAGTGACCTGGAGGGACAGGATTAGATGTGGGTAGACCTGAGCTGTCAGAAGGACAGCGGATTGGTGACAAAGTAAGAGCGGTAATGTTGAGATGGTTTGGACATATGCAGAGGAGGGATAGTGGATATATTGGGCAAAGGATGTTGAATATGGAGCTGCCAGCCAGGAGTAAAGAGGGAAGAACACAAAGAAGGTTTATGGATGTTGTGAGAGAAGAGATGGAGATGCTGGGTTGGCAGAAGAAAATCCTAGTGATAACAAGAAATACAGGCAGAAGATCCATTGAAGTGACCCCAAAAGAGAACAGCCGAAAGAAGAAATGGTCAAAATCAATCATTAGTCTTCAATTACTTAAATAGTAGGTTTCATGTTAATAGAGTGAAATAAGTATCGGCAGCGATAAATGCATTGAATTTGAGACTGATCTATTTTCGGTGTACATTTGCAGGAATGTTTTGACACCATATGTATGGTAATATGGAGACTTGCAATGTATGTATTGGGATGCTATACACATGGTTTATTTATCAAAGGATTCCTAGTTTGATTTTTATCTGCAATGCACAACAAACAGCCATCACTTGTACCTTTCTAGAAAGACTCACAGAGAAACCTATGTGGATAGCAATTATGACAAAAATAAAAGCTCGAGTATTTTTTTTTGTTTATTAACTTTGAAGAAGTTGCACAAGACAGGCGAGTACGACCGATTAAGAATGAATTCAGACTGACTCACAACAGCTGGACAGACAGAACAAGAGTACATGCAGCCTAACCTTGTTACATAACAGTTGATATAAATTAGAAATAGCATACAGAATGTGTAAAAAATGGTATTGCGACATGTCCAGCTGAATGGTAACGTATTAGCAGTCAAGAATTTATTGAGATATGACCAGTTGTTATCTGTTATGTTTAGAAGATTTCATATAAATAGCAAGTAATTCATAGAGCTAGGAAGAATTGGGGAAAACAGAATGGACTGTATTTACCATTTAGTGTGTGTATGTGTAGATGTTGAGCAAATCTTTTGCAATCTGAATGTAACTGTGAATGACTTAGCACCATATTATTCAAACAAATCTGAAATAATGCAGTGCTGTAAAACGCCATCGCTGCCATGAAAGAGGCGAGCTTTTTTACACATTCTGTATTTCTCTCTTAATTTACATCGGCCTTTATCTTTCCGGGTCACTTCTCCTTCTCCATTTGTTTGTTAAACCATTGCATCTGGAGAGGGAAAATGTAATGTGGCTTAATGTGGTGCTGATTTGCAGAGTGGTGGAACATGCAGGTCTGCATCAGGCCAAGCAGAAAGTAAATCTCTGTGCTCGTCATTTGGACATATCTTTCCAGAACGCTGTGCTCTGGCTTTTTATGATTCTATAGTAAAAAACAAAACTAAATAAAACATTTGCTTCATTAAAACCAAAATGACACATTATCCCTTTTCAAATTAATTTTTCTTTTCTTTACAGATTATGATTATCATGAATGACTGCGCTGATATACTGCGTGGTTTATAATGGAGGCGCCCGCTGTATATTTTTCACATATAAGAGCAGCATATCAAATCACAGCGAGCACAGTTTGTAGTGCATAAATTTACCATTAACAACTTTAAGCTTTGACCTCACAATGAAGCGTAATATTTCCATGATGTGCCAAGGTGAAATAGGTTACATGCATTTTTAGGAGGATAAGCACACACACAAACTGGTGTGCAGCCCAAGAGTGAAGGTGAGAAGCTTGAAGGGAAGGTTGCATACTTGTGGATAAAAATACAGCCAATTCCTGCACCTCCTCAGATCTCCGGTCTCACCAAAGCAGAGACTTCTACCAGGGGTCAGATTCAACCTTTAAAAACACCGCAGAGATTAGTGAGGCAGCTGGTCCAAAGGTCTGTAAAGAAACCTACCAAAGAAAGCTGTAGGTTTGAACTGGTTTTTAACACAACATAGTTTACACGTTGGAGAGCACGCTTCTTCACGTTCAAGCTAATAAAATAATTGATATGAAAGCTGAGGTAATGTTTACGGAGGTTATTTACTAGACTATTTATGTGGGAGGACGTTTTACCACTTTTGGAGACAGGACTAGGCAAGTTGCAACTAGTATTTTACTGAGATGAGCTAAGAAGCTGCATATTTACTGTAAAGACAGGAGAGTGGTATCCATCTGCAAATCTTCTTCTAATTCTCCACCACAAAGCAAATATGTTTCTGAAAATGTCAAACCATTACCTCAAGGCCTTATTTTTTAGAAAGACCTCTGTTTAAATCCATTTTATAACCCTTATAGAGTAACAATTACCATATCATTCCACTGGGATGATAGCATGTGGAGCAGCTTTTATTTTGCAGAAATGCCTTTGATGCTGGGTGCTACGTCCTTTCTACCAGGATTATGTAAGTGAAGTCAGCAGCTTCTGCGGAAGATATTATAATGGCTGCTTTCCCAGAAGGACAGCTTTGTCTATTAAGGATCATTAACACTGTGCAAACCTTTTATCAAAGGGAGCAAATGTAGTCTCTCATTTGTACTTTGACCTTGTCCTTGATCGTCCACTTTCAGCACTGCTTAAAAGGATGCAAAGCATTATCCGTTCCATTCACGTGTAAGGTCAGAAAACATTTCCCACTTTTGTAGAACTTCTTAATTAGCCTGCCTCCTTTAGCTGTGACACGAAGCCAAATAAACACAATCGGCTCAACACTTTGGTCTGCCCTCCTTTTCAGAAGCGTACGAAGCCTTTTCAGTTCTGCAGTGATGTTTTTTTTTTTTCTTCTCGAGTTTGCCACAGATGATCAAACACATATGCTTTAAGAGGGAACGCAACAACAACAGTGTCATTACAAATGCATGAGCATACCTTTGGATCATCATCGTCTCATCATCTGTCTCTTCTTGTAGACCCAATGTAAACATGCCAGCAGTAATTTTTGTTTTTAAATATTACCCCAGGGATGAGGCTCATCAATGATCTTTTTTGACATCCATTTGAAGAATTTGTTTGATCTTAATACAGCCTTAAGAAACAAAGGATACTATCTATGTATTCATACAGTCTCCATGGGAAGCATAAAAGACCATGTACTTAATATTGCTGTAATTTATCTTGAGAAGGCTCGAGGTTGCATAATTAATTATACCTTTATACAAGTTTTGGGTTTTCAGTGAAGCTTCAAATATTTCAGCCTACTTAAAAAAAAAAAAAATCTGCAGAAATGGGAAAATAGTACTCTGGTGTTGCCAAAAAACTGTACCAATTAGAATTATTAAGGAACCTTTCAGGTCTAGTGTTGCTAAGTGCAGGGCCAAATGAGTAGGGTTTAATGTAGTCCAGCTAAATCTCTGTGGACCTGGCAAAGATCTGTTTTATCATATCATATTGCGAGTTTGGAGCTATTAAGTGCCAATTTATTTCTCAAATAGATTCTAATGGGAAGGAAATTGCAAGAAATACAATTCATTCTATAGATGATGCATTCAAAGCTTCTTAGAGAGTTTTACCTCTTCCTATATCCTATATGCCTGTGGCCTATAATTTCATGATCAAATTGGTTGTTTCTTGTACAGTTGGCTAAACACTGATGCCTTTTGTTTTTTAAATGTTTGTTTAAATTACTGCTTCAGTAACCCAAAATGACTTTGCATATGGTTCTGTATAAGAAGCCATCTTGCATGCCAGGTTTATTTTTAAGTTGCAGTTTAGTCAGGGTTAAACAACAGAAGCATTCGGTTGGGTTTGGGTAAAATTGACTTTTAACAAATTGTGATCTCTAAATCTATGACCCAAAGGAACCCAGCACCACAAGGTTGTTGTAGTTCAACAAGCTTTTAATAGTGGAATTATTTTTACTTACAACAATTGAGCGCAAATAGGGGCAATAGCAACGCATACCCCCCCCAAAAAAACAAACAAACAAAAAAAAAAACACGTTTGAGCCAGCTACACAATTCAAGCTTCTCCCCTAAACAAATATTAGTAAACCAGACTAATAGAACCAAAATAGGACTGCCATAAACAGCAGTACCAGAAACTCCCAAATCAACTAATAATTATTACATAGCAATGAAAAAGCAACTGAGGGATAAAACTGCTGGACTTAAAGGAGAAAGAGAAAGACAAAGAGAGATTGAACCTTGCCCACCTTCATGCGCCAGCTTCTCTGACTATATATATAAGAGTGCAGGTCAGCTTTCTGCTGCCAATCAGCACTCGGGATGACTCAAAGAGGAGAGAGAACCTTAATAAGGATGACAGAAAATCAATGATGATATCAATCTATCTATCAGTGATGATAGATGTGCTGATGCGCTGAGCCATGTAAAAAGCAATCACATCTTCTGCAAGAAAGCCCTACAGTACTGTAGGCGTGAATAACTTGGAAAAGTGCATTTTAAATTTAATCTGGTTATCTGGTTGTCTCATATTAAAATATTTTTTTATGATCTGAAACATGTAAGTGTGACAAATATGCAAAACAAATGTATAAATAATAATAATAACAAACATATGTTGTATCTGGCCAGATATCTCGCTACCAATATGTTTGGACCCAGAGCTGCAGGGGTAGGTAGAGCTAGCTAGCCATATATAACCCCAAACCCTGAAATGAAAATGCGGAACTGGATGGATGTCTCGCCATCTGTCTGTCACTCTGTCCATCTGTCCTCTGTGGCACTTAAGGTTCAGGAAACTGCTGAGGTGCTTTTGTCTCATGGAACACTGTGTCCCTTCCTCTTTTGCCTTCTCTCATCATCAGACTCGTCTTCACTGAAAGATATCAAATTGTCTTAGCATAGACAACACAAGATAGTCAAAGCAGCCACTGATTTAACAACTGTCCATTTCATTATTTAACACACTGAAATGTACTGGACAGCTGAATCTTATTGACTAGATTCCAATTAATGTTGTCCTAATTTATATAAAGTTCTGTTTTCCTCTTAAAATATAAAGTAAACACGAAATGCACCAAACACTTATATTGGTATGCTGCCTGTCTTGTCTTGCTGTTGGCTAATTGCTTTGCCATCATCACTCTCAGCATTGACAGAACCGTTTAATTAACGAGGTCATACGACACATTTTTTAAGCTCTTGTTTTGTTTCTTTGTTCAAATTAGTCTTTTTGACAAATTCTGTGTGATACTGAGCTGCGGAAATAAGGTTATTTGACTTCACTGGGCATTTTTCTGGTAACAGTTGGACAACATCATATTCAATAATAATTACAAGAC
Source organism: Pelvicachromis taeniatus (assembly GCA_015108175.1). Lineage (NCBI taxonomy): Eukaryota > Metazoa > Chordata > Actinopteri > Cichliformes > Cichlidae > Pelvicachromis > Pelvicachromis taeniatus. Next base: position 14,509 of record VURO01035114.1, on the reverse strand, counting down.
TTGTCTTCATCTCTTGTTGCTGTGGGTTCATGTGTCCTCTGACAAAAAATATCTGTAATGCAATGAGTTGGGATGAGTTGGGGAGGGGGATAGAGCTCCCTCAGATTGCAGTCACATCCATTCTGTTCACATCCAGAGGCCGTAGTGGTGCAGCTATAGAACGGGAAACGTGCAGCTTACTGTTAGAGTAGAATAACCACAAAGTGGTGATTGTGAAATTTATTCTGCCTATTTTTGTGTAAGACCTGCAACCTGCCCCAACAATTAGGGAGGTTTTGGTTATCCTCTGAAAGCTCCCTATAGCCACTCGAACAGCGGGTATGACCCCTTTCTTACCAGCTTAGTCAGTCATTCTGTAAATGTTATCAGCACAGTTTCCAATTTATTGATTTTCAATTACCAAAACTACATCCACACTAAAAGAATATGCTTCATTTTCCAGTAGTTTCCAGTAGTGTCTTCATTTTCTTCATAGCATAGATGTAAAAATAATATATGATGCAAGCCACCTTTCTCACCACATTCTAAAGATGCTATATTGTATTTGAGACTGGTAAGGTGGCGGCCACCATCATCAACTCGTGAAACTAGTTTGAGATGATTTGTGACATAACGTTTCGTCTTGCTGGAAGCAGAAGACGGGTACACTGTTGTCACAGAGGGATGGACATGGTCAGCAGCAATACTCAGACTGTGTTATTTAAATGTTGCTCAGCTGGTACTAAGGGGTGTAATAGTGTTCCCAGCACCAGCCTGAAATGTTGACACAAGCCTGGATTTTTGTCTAAATCTGACCCTACCATCTAAATGTTGTAGCAAAAATCAAAGTTTGTCCATCGTTGGTGAGTCTGTATAAAATTGTAGCCTCAGTTTCCTGTTCTTAGGAGGCAGGAGTGGTATGTGGTGTAGTCTTTTGCTTATGTATTCAGTCTGCTTCAAAGTTCATGATGTTGTGTATTCGGAGATACTCTTTTGTATGCCTTGTTTGTAATAATGGTTTAATTGAGATACTGTTGAGTTACATCCTACTAGCTCAGAAACAGTCTGGCCAGTCTCCTCTGACCTCTGACATCACCAAGACATTTTCCCCCAGAGTACTGTCGCTCCCTGGATATTTTCTCTCCCATTCTCTGTAAACCTTAGAGATGATTGTGTAGGAATTTCCCAGTAGATCAGCAGTTTCTGAAATATTCAGACCAGCCTGTCTAGCACCAAAAACCATGACACATTCAAAGTCACCTAAATCAACTTTCTTCCCCATTGTCTACATACCTAAATGCACTGAGTTGCTGCCTTGTGAATAGCAGATTAAATATTTGTGTTAACGAGCAGTTGAACAGGTGTACCTAACAAAGTGGCTGGTGAGTTCTAGCAATAGACAGACTGAGGGGGAAACAAAGAGCCATCTTTTTTAAATTCAACACCTGGAACCAGCAGCAGAAAACAGATTCATAATCACCTCTGCACCTCTGATATTCGAGCCACCACATGCAGCTATTACTGTGGGAAAAAAGCCATCACTGTCATTACCAAGTTTGTTTTGGCCTGTATGCTAGGAAACAAGAATGACCCACACAGTTTTCATCATCTGTCTCCTAACTCTGCCCTTGCAGAGAAATCTGGCAGTGGTGACAGTGGTGATATCTGATGCATTAATATACAATGTAAGCAGTGCTTTAGTGCTGGTGGGCACTTTTCCAAAAGAAAAAAAAAGGTTTTATATGTATATAGATTTGCAGTTTATAAATAAAATGCAATAATTTGATCATGTTTACAATGTTTTAAAGCAAATACGGAGAAAATTGTATAAGATATCATTTCAAATGTCAACTTTTTTTTTTTTAATGATTATTATTAGAAAAAAATGGTGCTAGTGAAAAAAAGTGCTGGAGAAGAAAAGCTGGGTAATAACAAAAGGTGGAAAATGTACAACTGTCTTTGAAAGACTGTGATGGCAATTAGTTCATTTTAAGAACATAATTTCTCTGTTTAAAATTGTCAGTAGCTATCATCTGGATACATAATTGTATTTAAAGGTTTCAGGAGTCCTTAGAAATCTCCATGCAGGGAACAAAAACACAGTACTGAATGGTTTTGCTGTTAGAGCCATCAGCCAGAGCTGCATTAAAAACGGCAGCTAATTGGGGACACTGTCCACGTTCACCTCTGCATGCATCAACCGGGATTCTTCAATTTCCTTTTGAACTACACAAGAGAGAAATAATTAGGATTTTGACAGCTGTCTAAGTCATGAGATCCAAGAGGGGGCTGGAACAGGTGACCCAATCTTAGCTATACTGATGACACAGCTTACTTTGACAGCTGAAAGAGGGGCTCTGCTCCACCCACTCCCAATCTGTGTGTGCTCATCAGAGTAATAAATCTTCCATCCAACAAATGAACCTTCATGAACTCTGGTGGAACTAAAGAAAACAGCGATGGAAGACAAAAAAAAAAAAAGTTTTACGAGAGCAATTTTACTCAGTATTTTTGTTGAATAAGCTACAAAAGAGGTTCTTGCTCACATGACTTACCTGCTGTGATAAGTCATGCAAGAGCGGACACATTTCACAGCTTAGACCATAATCATTGGAAATATCGAGGCTGCAAACTGTAATAATCCCAAGCATTTTGGTTTCCAAATTAAACTGTGTCCAGTGCAGATATGCAGCTGCGGTAATGGTGGGTTTGGCGAGTCATTACATCTGACATCAGTGGTAGGGTTTGTCAGGTAAAAAGCTCTTTAGCCAAACCGACCAGCTAGATAAGCCGTCATATCCATTAAAGCACAACTGAGGCCAAAGACCAAAAAAAAAAACAGCTGGTTTCAGATCAGTTTTACCAGCAGTTTGACTCAAAATACGGTTAATTAAGTGACAAATAAGAGTACTGCAGAAGATGGAAATGCAAGGTCACTAAAACTGTGTATGTTTTACGCTGTGTTTGTAAGTCTTTACAAATTACCATAATTACTTCTATGTGCCCTGCATGAAAAAGATACTAAAAAAATAAAAAAATGTTGTATTTATTTAGCTGCGAACAGTTGTCACAGTCTTTTATTCTCAAATCACTTCTCATAATCTGTACTTCTTGCAAAAAACATGGCAGCATATAGTTTCCCAAGGTCATCTGTGAGTAGCGAGGCACAGATTTCAGTGTTGAAATGAGTAGTTGTCAAGTATGCTATTAACAGTGGGATCTTTCTTGTCGTCACGTCTCCTGCTCCTCCAGGCTCTTCAGGTTGTCGTTAGACTGTCGAGGGGGAGAAGTCACCTTCACCGGGACCCTCAGGAGAGGCAGAAGCAGTAACTCTGGTAGGACTGAGACCGAGTCATGTTTTCAAAATGTGTCAACTGAGGCAAAATGTCAGTTGAAACTCTCTAAATGTTGTAGTAGAATTTGCATTATTTTCGTTATTATTCAAGCGCGTTTGTCTGTCAGTATTTGTGCATCAGGCTCATGTACATCCAAAATGTAATATAGTTGCAGAAGATATTTTTCCAGTTCCCACTGCATTCAATAATGATGACTCGATAGAGTGTGACTTAGTGATAAAGGCTTTGTGGCTCTAAGCAAAGAAAATCTCTTGCTTCACTAAAATAGACATTTTGCTACATTTAGATTTTGTGAGGATATGTCAAATAAGATAATGGACAAATTTTAGTGAAAGAGGGAAAAACTGTAACACAATATCCCTACTGAGGCTTATAAAATGATCTCACTCTGTGATAGCAGACAATACACTTCAACACCATTCTTTCATTCAGGGTGATGCATCAAGGGAAGTAATTACAGTCACTACTGACAGATCGATGACTAATGCTGACAACAGTACCTTAGTCTATAAAACCCTGATTTTCCTCAGCCGAGTTATAGCAGGCAACAGCAACAAAGAGCCCTCCTTTGTATTAAACATACAGCCTGTTTATTATTACAGAGACTGTCTTCAGGCAGTGTGTGTGTTCATCTGAAGGTAAGCTGGCAATCTTAATCAATGCTATTGTTAATATTTTTTCCCTTTGAAATAAATAAAAATAAATGAATCATTTGCGTTACTAAATCACAAGGCTAATTAGCTGTGCTGATTTTTACAGCTTTCATTTTTTTATTTCAGAGTTGGCAAAAAGGCATTTTTGAGGAATCTTACAACAATGCGGATTCTGACTCTTGTTCTGTTTTGGGGAAATCTTCTTGTCGGTGAAACAGCCAACAGCCAGGACTCAGAACCATCTCCTGTAATTGAGCTCTCTGCCACAACCTCCCCTGGTTTTTTAATACTGGAAAAGGAGAAATCCAACAGCTCAATTCATCCACCTCAAGTAGCAGGACCAAAAACATCGCACCCTCCTATGTGTTCAGAGTCAGCTGGAATCAGAGTCACCTTCAAGTACATCAACATTATAGTTTCCCTTATTGTTTTTGTTGTGGGAATAGTGGGGAATTCAGCCTTACTTCGAATTATCTACGTAAACAAACGCATGAGAAGTGGCCCTAACATTCTCATTGCGAGCCTTGCTTTGGGAGATCTAATCCACATTGTGATAGACATTCCAATCAACGCTTACAGGGTGAGTTATTTACCACATGGTGTGCAATTATTGCTTTTTTTCTGCACTTAATTTCAGCTGGAATTGATTGTGGGTGTGGGTATTTTTCTTTTTTTTTAAATTGCCAAAAATGTGCTTTTGTTTTTGTTGCAGCTCATGGCAGAAAATTGGCCCTTCGGTTTAGTACTTTGCAAACTCATTCCCTTCATACAAAAAACCTCTGTTGGAATTACCGTGTTGAGCTTATGTGCCTTGAGTGTTGACAGGTAAGGAGATAAACAGCACTGTCCTGTGCCCTCCAAGAAAATAGTGTTCCGTGCCTCCTATCTGTATTTCATCAAGCAGACAGATTTATTTAGCATTAGCCCTTGAAATGTTCTTTAGCTGAAAATGCATCATTGTTACAGACAAAAAGTTCCTCAAGCCATAACATTTTCTCATTGATTTTACAGATACAGAGCTGTTGTGTCCTGGAATCAAATCAAAGGCATCTGGGTTTCAGTGTGGACAGCAATTGAAATAGGTCTGATATGGGTTATTTCTATCCTGCTGGCTGTCCCTGAAGTTGTGGGCTTTGATATGATAACAATGGACTATAAAGAAAAGCATCTCACGATATGTCTACTTCACCCAATGCAAACCAGCGAGTTCATGCAGGTAATGTAATTGTCTCCATAACGTTTACATTTTATACCAATTGTCAACAATAACTGAAAAATGTAATAGTTATCATAGTATTTCTTCTGTCTTCAGCCAGCAGATGCAAAGTACATTTCTTTTCAACCTACACGTGTGTGAAATATTGTTCCTTGAATGCTGCTTTCACGTACACGACTGATAGCCTTGTCGCGTTCAACCAACAGATTTATAAAGCAGTGAAAGACTGGTGGCTCTTTGGCTTCTACTTTTGCATGCCACTGGTTTGGACTGCAGTGTTCTACACACTGATGACCAGGAAAATGCTGAGAAAAACTGAGACTACACTATGCGAACACATCAAGCAGGTAGCATTCTGGTTGTCGGCAGATTTTGCATCACTTGGCAATGTTTCCTTTTTAAAGCTTATTTTGATCATGTCCTTTCTTTTGAAGAGAAGAGAAGTTGCAAAAACTGTCTTCTGCCTGGTGATTGTGTTTGCACTCTGCTGGTTGCCTCTGTACCTCAGCAGAATCTTGAAATTAACAATTTATGATGAAAAAGATCCTAATAGGTGTCAGCTGCTGAGGTGAGCACAAATTACCTTTTATTTAAAGTTTATTTATTTATATATAACTTTTTTCCTGCTGTTCACTGCCCAGCCCATGAGCTTTCCTGACATTTTCTGACATCTCATTTTCAGTGTCTTTCTTGTCCTTGACTATTTTGGCATAAATATGGCCTCCCTGAACTCATGCATCAACCCTATTGCATTGTACATTGTCAGCAAAAGATTCAAGAGATGCTTTAAGGTAAGTGTCATGCTCTTATGGTTATTCTTATGGATGGCACTATTTAGTTTAAATAAATCGGGTATATCTTAAAAACATATTGGTCCACACTGTATGAGCTATCAGGGGTGTCATTAAGGACATATGGAGTCATGTCTGTAAAATAGCCCGACTGCAGCGAGTAATAACCTGAGGGGGTAATAAGTGAAAATGGTCTGAGAAAAAAAACACATCATCAGACACTTGGCAATCTACCAGACAGTTGGTCACTGAATCAAAGTGACGTGCTATAAAAGAAGAAGAAAACATCGCTTCAAGGCAATTTTCAAGAAAAAAAAAATCAAGAGCCTTTATTGTTCCACAAGTTCAGGAGAAGATACCTAAACCATTCTTTTATTTATTTTATCTATAGTTAATTTTTTTTTGCACTGCACGATAAATGGATTTTTATTCTTTCTCGGTAGCAACATATTTTTATATGTAATATTTATAAAACACCCAAAGCTGAACCTTGCTTTAAACAACTGTCTTTCCAGACTACATATCTATTCCCGATAAGGTCTCCTATAGTACGCACTCTCTGAATTAATGAAAGCTCAAACTGTGGATCATTATTAAAGACATACAGCGGAAGAGCGATTGCTTTACTGTAGATTTGGACAGGAAATACTCCACATACAAACTTCATAATAGGCAGTTTTTGCCAGGTGAAGCTGATGGGAAATGTTTGTTGTCCTCTGACCAAATTTTCTGGGTGGTCCTTCAGGCATGTCTGTGCAGGTGTCTGCCTCTTCAAGCGGTTGCCCATGACGAGGTGCAGTCTGTTTTGAAGTCCAGAATGCAGGATCAAGCCTCAGAGCAGAGCTGCAACATCAAAGCTCACAAGCAGACTCCTGTACCTGAACCTGAGCAGGAGAACTCCTTACTGTGCTAACAAAACTCGCTGTGAAAACACTTTGTGAGATTGTCGATATTTTTTTATTAAATATACATGGCCATCAAAACAGCTACAAAGGCAGCTCTATCGGCAGCTCGGCAACCTTGACATGCCATCCTAATAATATAAAATACCTTCTGAATAACATGGAGCCCTGTCTTTTGTAATGCTGTCGTCAGTTGAACATCTGCTTTGGCATGAGCAACCTGGAGTCAGACTGTTCAGACTATTTGCCCTCGAGGCTTGACTCACTCCCTAACATTACATCAGATTTTACCTAGTACCTATCCTGTATCATGCATCACAGTTCTCAAATCACTGTTTTGGGCACGATGTTAACCTGGCACCCATCAACAGAAATCTTGTCACGGCTTAGCGCCTGCATATATATTATCTTAATTCTGTTTCTGGATTCTGGAAAGACACTATGCCAGAGGAAATTAAGCGAAGGGGAATTCAGAATTATTATGGTGGGTTTTATGAGGTATGGTGTATTATTATCTCACACTATTTACATATCTGTTAAGTTTCATATGCATTTCAAGAGTTTATGGCATTCTTTTCCTGCATGAACCCTGAGAAATATATCAAATTGGTGCCACAAGTAGATTTCGTCTACACTACTGAATGACTGATTGATGGTGGCCTATTTTTAATGCATTGTTAAATGTGTAATGCATGGAGACACTTTATGAAAGACCTGTGAGTGGGGGAGAAGAAAAACGAAGATGACAGAATGAGGTCAGGAAGAGAGAGGGATTGGGGGGAGTCTGAGGGGGGCACCTGATAGGTCTTCCTGTCACAGGACAAGGCAAGCACAAATAGAGTGCTGCTCTTCCAGCTAACGCTGTATCAGTCTGCAGAAGTGTCTCGACGCTGTGTGCTGGAATGCCTATTAAAAGTTTATCTTGTGTAAGTAAACTTGACTGTTTGCAAAAATGGAGTTGTTTGTTTGAATAAAAGCTTTTGACTTCTTGTTATGCTTTGTGATGCTTATACTAAAGAGAGGTGCATATTGATCAAAGAAAGCCTTTATTTAAATGCTTTATTTTTTTTTACTGTTGTATACACCAGTCAGCCAAAAATAATAAAAACACTGACAGGGGAAATGAATAACAGTGATCACCTTTTTTTAATCATAAGCGGTTATTTGTTTTGAAAATGTCCATAACCGCAGTTATGAAGCCACAGACTGAGTGTTTTTTTGCGGTTTGCTATCTTGGTGTTTTGAACAGGACTTGACAAGTGATGGGTAAAAATCGGTGTAAAACCGAGGACATGACACGCTTATTGGTTAAGGACTTGTCAATCACAATCACAAGTGATTGACAAGTCCTCTTTCGCTAAGGACTTGTCAATCACAAGTCCTTAGCAAAAGAGCATTCCCTGGATTATCCTCCTTTCTGATTCTAACAATCGCATTACAAAATGAACTTCATGTTTTATTCAATATGCCCTGAAACTAGTGACTGAGCCAATAAAGTCATCGAGAAAGTGTTTACTGAGCTCAAAGAGCTGTGAGCTGTTTTTCAATATCTATCCAGCTAGTCTTGTTTTTGCAACCAAAGGAGTCGCCCCCTGCTGGACATAAAGAAGAATGCTGGCTTAAGTCAAATCTTTCAGACTTTTTGGGGGGGGGGGGGGAAAAAAAGGTTTTTTTTTTTTATCTTTTTGGGGGGGGGGGGGAATAAAAGGTTATTTCATTTGATCTGTTTACAAGTGGTAACCACATCAGCTGAATCCCATGCATGATTTGGCAGGTTTATCTTGCATGACTTCTGGCTCCTTGGGAGCTTTTGCTAGGGTGGCACCCCTGTAAAAATACTGCCAGTTCTTGTGAACAATATAATTATGTATCGACTTCCTTGTACGGACATCGGCCAAACGGGACACTCTGAAAGTTTTTCAGTCACAAGGGTCTGAGGGTGAGTTTCAATTGCAACTTGGAGTTCACCCCTTGGAGCCCTGACCAATTGTCATGGATTTCCTTGCTTATTGCCTTGTTTAAGAATTTGGCACTCTTGTCTTGAAGAGGAAGAAGAGGCACTCATTCGTTAGCTAGCTCTTGACTGAGGATGGCAACTTCAAGTGTTGCTGAAACATTGAAATTGTTTTTGTGTCCATGTTTATTCGGGATTTGTGTATATATTTGTGTTTTATAAGTTTTTTTATTGCAAAGGTTTAAGAAATATTAGTGTTGATATAGACATGTTTTTTTTTCCTTATCTGTAAGATCCTTTACATTGTTTGACCTATCTGAGCCAACTGCACCCCCACCAATATTTTTACGTCTAGTTGTCACTGATTAACCACTGGAAGCGACATTTGTTTTAATTTTTTTTTTTTATTCTATTGTTATAATGCAGAGCTCTGCTCGAAAACTGTGGGTCCTTGCATGTCATAACCAATGGTGATAGCAATTATTGTGGACTCTAAAGCTGGACCCCAAACTCTCAGTGTGCGGTTTAAAAGGTTTATTTGACAGGAATTCAAATATAGCAACAAAGACTTGCAGCTGAGGAATTATGGTTCTCCACACAGGAAGTGACTTCTGTCAGAAAGAAGAAGGAGGTTAATCCGTGTTGCTGGTAAGTTCTGAAGCCTTTAATGTTTGAACTGAATTGGATTCTTACTTGAGTATTCTAAGCAAAGAAGTAGTGAGGGAAGTGACTGGCCAGGAGGCAGGTGTTGGTGGACAGTTGAGAGCAAGGTGAGTAATTCCACAATTCCTTTGTGTAGGAACGAACCAGCTCTGAATATCAGGTAAGTATTTTCCACAGGGAGAGAGCTCTTTAGCCAACAGGGTGGATCTCCTGGAACAGAGAGGTGGACGTTGTTAGCTCAGGCAACTTTTAGTTTTTTCTCTTAGTTTGTCTTTTAATTATTTGACTTTTTCTATTGTTTTTTATTTATGCCATATGTGTTTCTATTATTTAGTTTCAATGTACAGCACTTTGTGTCAGCTGTGGTTGTTTTATAGTGTTTTATAAATAAAGATGGATGGGGTGGAACTTGGACATCAAAAAAAGCCTGATTTTCTCAATCAAACAATGACAGCCTGGCAAAGAATAGAAACCTGAGGTGGTCCTTAAATACCGTTGAGTGATAATCAGATAAGAAGCAGGCACATCGGCTGAAGAGCAGGAAACCAGTAGGCACTGACAGCAGGAGCCCGGAGTTTACTCTACCCCCCTCCACCCGAGAGAAGAAAAAAGAGTGTGGCAAGAGAGAAAGAGAGCAACAGAGGATGACAATCCTGACCAATCCTGCACAGTGACAAGACATTCACATGGCTTTTACTTTGATATATGTCACCCACGTGAACTTCGTTGCATACTTACCATTTATTCCATTGAACTGGTCTCAAAAGTCCCCAGATCACAGTCCAATTGTGCATCCGTGGGACGTGAATTGTGCATCTACCCAAAGGACTGAAAAGATAAGTTGCCAATGCCCTGATTTCAGACGCTACAAGACACCACCAGAGGTCACCTGTCCACACCACAGTGGCTCAGAATTAGGTTTAATGTTGATCATCGAGCATCTTATATATTTACGCTTTTGTGAAAGCCTGCAGTTTAAAGATTTCTGTTTGTTTTGTTGTCAGTCAGGAGACAGATAAAAAGTTTAGACATTTACTGTAAAATTTCTGTATAAAATTCTGTAAACTTATATTGACACTGGTACCAGTTAACTTAGGTCAGCATCCTCCTGTTTGTGCTAATTGCTTTGCCCACTAACCAGATTTGTGCGCCGTAGAACAACTGCTGCCCAACATTTAAATGTGGACTATTTTTTTCTCTATTTACTTTCTCGGTATCTGTCTGAGGAAATCAGTCCACAGGTTGTCATAAGCAGACATGTAAGTCGGGAGAGGACTGCTTTTTTTTAATAAAAATCCATTAGCACAATATAAAAGTTAAAACATAAAAGTTTCACATCCTTACACACAGAACTTTGAACATAGAAAAAAATATTTTTTAACTGTGTGTGTTTCTTTAATATTTCTTGGCACACCAAATGCACAACACAAGCAACTGTTTATTATCACATACATTCAAACCAGCAGGCTGTCATCATTATGTGTCTAATCAAATAACTATGAATACTAGAATAAAGCAATCACAGTTAGAATCGGGTTTAGATTTTAAAGCCGATTAATTTCTATAATATTTTCTATGTTTTCTACGCGCAAAAACATAGAGCATCTGAAAAAATGTTTATTTAGACTTATATCTTGTAATCTTTGAAGATCATCTCATTTTAAAATTGCACTTTATTAGAACCATCTGACTCAAAATGTGTTTGTTTGTGATTAGAGATGCCAAAAATATGTTTCAAGAGAACAGAGAAAGTAACGTACACGCTTTTCAGCCCACACAGTCACAGTGCCTGCTGTGCTCATACACTCATGCACCTCTTTCTGTTCTGACATAAGAGAGACCATGTCTCTGAGGCTTTGACTGTTGGATACAACAGCATTGGACAGGACACAGGAGTTCAATATGCTCATTTATACTGAAGCCAATTTGTGCCGTTTTTGATCTATGGCCCACATTTTTAAATCACTCCTGTCTGCGTCTCCTGTTTCTTCTTACTTTATGTTTTATGACTCTTTTTTTTCCACAATTCCACATACCTTTCTATAGCAATGGATTTGCCATTATCATTAATTATTATTTCTACTGGTAGCTAACTTTAGGGCAATACGGTTTGCATATATGCAGTAGCACACTCACTCAGATGCTCCTGTCAAATACTAATTTGTGTCCAATGCTGTCAAATGCTCAACTCTCTTTTGTTAATGTAAATGCCAGCAGATAATTAACAAATGGGACATTACTATCATTTCCCCAGCAGTAAACGCTCACAACTGCCAGATGACACTGATACCATCAGGCTCTGGTATCCAGAGGAGGGTGACGTCAGTGTCAACATCAACTGGAGAGTACGAGTCTCAGACCTTCTTTAGTAATCTCTGTGCACACACGGCTCAAATATGGCTCCCCACAGTGCTTCCCAGACTCCCCAGACTGTGGATTTAATTAAACAGTGTGAAATTAATTAATCAGTGGGGTGGCAGGTAAAAGGACTTCTCACTGGAAATGCTCACGCAACCAAGACAGGCATTTCATGTGTGCTGACAGTTATTAATTTGCTGTATGTTTGATTATAGTGTTTCTATATAGAGATGCTGAAATTCCGAGAGATTAAAAGAGCTTGGCATGGGAAAAAAAGTCATGCAAATTATCAAAATAACAGCTCCCGAAAATCAAAGTGTAAACCTGTGTTTGATCTGTTCTATCAATTAATTAAAAATTTCAGTTCTGTATAATAATGTGGTGCAAATTAGATGGAAATGAGATAAAATATTCATTTAGTTATCTGGGGAATCTGCCTGGAGGGCTTTTTAGTCTTCAGTCTGGCTCAAAATGCTGTCCATATGGCAATTATGTACAGTAGTGTTGCAGGAGGATTGGTCTGATGCCTACTGGCAGAGAGGATCCTGCCTGTGACAAACTGCTGCTAGGATCTGATGTGAGTTGAGGGAGATAATGAGGCTGTTGTAAGCCTTAAGTATAGAGCCTGCCCCCGGGGTGGCATATCTAAGTGCTCAGGCTTCTTCATTGTTGCACGTGCTGCTGAGGATTAGAAACACATTTACTTTTTTCTTCATAAACTTTGTCAGTACTTCCTGCAACTCTTTAGACAACTTCTGCTTTCATGTGGAAAGCCTCTTGACATTGCTTTGTGGAGGAGCTTTTTTTTTTCTTTTTCTTTTTCTTTTTTTTATGGTTTGTAGATGTGAAGTCTTGATTTGATTCTGCTTTGAGCTATCTATAGCTCTTTTTAAGCACCCCACCAGAGAATGTGAATGTTCTGGGGTACATCCTACGGTGACTGAAGTTGAGACAAACGGCATATTTCAATTGAGAATCTATTTAATATTTATTACTTTGGTATGGCATTTCAAATTAAAATTTACTGACAAGGTAAAAAATGTGATATGGGTGAGGTGGTTTAATTTATATTGTTGATTATGCAGGATCCTCTCAGGGAGCCCGTGCCTGCTGTGATTTAAGGATACCTGCCCACCTCTTGTGAGAAACATCCACTGCAGGTTGGATGCCTCCACCACCACACTAACTGTCACATATATACAGCGTGTCCCCAGGAAACCATTGGTGCAAACTCCAGCACTGTGTCCAATTTAGACCTACAGCACACTACAGGTTTTCTATTTGAGTGTAACAGGGACACCATGCAACCAAGTGCAATACACAGGAGAAAAAAAAAAAACTCCCTGCAATGTGTGCAGAGCACTCGAGTGACCCAGGAGAATTGCCGTAATGTTTCATTACATAGAAACCAATTTGTGGAATGCAGGCAAGTCTACAGACATTATTTACAGACATTAACTTACTGAAATAAGCAAGACAGACTTCTTTAGACAATATTAGCAGGCATTTAATTAATAGCCATTCGGGGGTTGCATAGGAGAGTGTCTTGAAAGAGAGGGAGAGAGGCAAGCAGACAGTGTAGCCAATGGCAAGGAAACTTCAGAGAGACCTACTGGGCAGAACTGCAAGTGGTCACTCAACCATGGGATTAAAAAGCATTTAAGCCTTGTACCAGGACACCCCAACCCCCACTTCATCCAGCCGTGTATATCTGACCATTCAGGAAAAAAGAAAAGACAAATGTTTGGAGCCTGGTGCAAAACTGTGGGTTACAGGTTTTTCACAACGCCAGCATCTATAAATGTATCGCGGTGCCTTCTTGCAGAAAAAACATAATGAGCCAGCCTAAAAGGGTTTCTGTGTTCTGGTTAAGGTGCAAAATGGACTGTCACTACTGTTTATTTCATTCACGTCTGCATGTAATGAAAAAACATGCAATCAAATGTAGGACACGTTGACTAGAGTGGTTCACTTCACACTCCTGTTCACACTTCTAATGCCTCTTGGGTAACAACTGTCAAATTTATGACAGGCTATTGACATATTTATAGGGGGCTCTAGTGAACGCATGAGCTTGATTAGTACCAATCCATGCAGCAAACTAAATTACTAGCTAGGATTTCCCAAAGTGATTTTTTTATGCTCAGTTTTGGTGCCAAGAGGATGGTTGGAGAAAAAAGCTGTTGATTTGGTGATCACCAGCACACCACAGCACCCCACCTGCCTGTACTTGTTTTGATGGACAATGATGAAAGCGCAGGTGGACGCGAGAAAGATCCCTTCCCTCGTCAGCTACCGACTCCTCATCTGTGGTATCCTATTAGCACAGGAGTGGAGGTTTGCAGTCTGGCTGCTGGGCACAGTGGGTCAGTGCTCACAAAGCTCTGTTTGTTCCCTGGCCTGCAGGGCTCCCAGGGTAAGCTTGGCTCCAGAGGGGAGACAAACAAAAAGGCACCACTGTCTCGCACAGTGAAGTGATCTCCAACACATTCGTCTTTTCTTCACAACAGGGGTACATTTCTCTTCTTAGGAGAGGAATGGCAAAAGGAAACAAGTTCTTTTGAAACAGGGCCTGAGGATAACAAAACTGCTGTTGTTCTGAGCTATGTATTTTTCTGAGTTTAAATGGCATTTTGA
>VURO01035111.1:0-15278 GCA_015108175.1 Pelvicachromis taeniatus | reverse complement strand
ATGTCTTTTCTAAGTCTTTTTCAATTATGTCTCCTGTCAGGGTCGGACAGGGCCTCCTGGACTTCCTGGGAAAAGGGGACCAACTGGGTGGTCTGGACCAAGTGGGGCCAAAGTGAGTAAGTCATAATGTAGATCCTATAAAATGTGTTATTATATGAAACCAATAAGAACCAGAATGGTTTATTACATGAGTCTGATTTGCAGTCAAATATAATAAAACCCTGAATTACCAGTTATGTAACATGCAAACAGCCTTTCCTTTGATGAATGCTTGACTGTAAAGGTAATAAAAGAACCTTTAACGTTCAATGTCCGCGCATGCAATTTCTTATTTTATGTTGTGTTCAAAGACAAAGCGCATTCACGTCATTCATGTTTACCTCTGTGTCAGGGTGAGAAAGGTGACCCGGGGCTGATGGGTTTGCCTGGATCCAGAGGACCAATTGGGCCAAGGGTATCATTTTACATATGCTCTATACTGATCTGGCAACTTTACACTGTTTTACACTATTCATCTTGTTTCATTTTTCTTTCAAATCTTTAATCCTAGGGCTTACCTGGGTATAAAGGGGAAAAGGTAAGTGGCACCATTCAGCTGTAAATACCATAAGATTGATTAACAACTTTGTCAGTAAACTAAATGAATGTAATCTGCTCTGTCAGGGTTCCCGAGGTGACCGTGGCGAGAATGGGATGAAAGGAGACAAGGTGGGGAGAGTGCATCAGGATAACTGTACATACACTTTGTAAGACGTCTGAGTTCATGTTACCTACTCTTCCTCACTCACAGGGTGCAATGGGTTTCCCAGGAATGCTTGGACAAAAAGTAAGTAATCCTCATTCAAGCCAGTAAGGGTTCTGCCTTACAACGTTAATCAGCTAACCAATTAAATTCATGTGTTTGAATTCAGAATTTTTTTGATATATATATTTATACACTGCTCACAAAAAGCAGAAAAATTATATATATATATATATATATATATAATTTTTTTTTCTGTTATTGAGGGTGAAATGGGTCCAAAAGGAGAACCTGGAACATCAGGAAACAGAGGACCCACTGGCCGACCGGGGAAGAGAGGCAAGCAGGTGAGGACTTTGTGGGCATGTGGTTGCACTGTTTTACAGCAGTGATAGCCAGACAGTTGTGGTTTTTGACACATGGTGTAAGGAAATGTTTCACATTTGATGACCGTGCACTGTTTTGAATTTAAGGGACTGAAAGGAGACACTGGAAGTGTTGGTTCTATAGGGCCAGCAGGCCCACAGGGACCTCCAGGCCACCCCGGCCCTCCTGGTCCACCTGCAACAGGTGAAATTGAGATCCATCCATCCATTTGCTTCCGCTTATCCTTTTCAGGGTCGCGGGGGACTCTGGAGCCTATCCCAGCTGTCTTGGGGCGAGAGGTGGGGTACACCCTGGACAGGTCGCCAGTCTGTTGCAGGGCTAACACACATAGACAGACAACCATTTGCACTCACATTCACACCTATGGGCAATTTAGAGTTCCCAATTAACCTATCCCCACTAAGGACATGTCTTTGGACTGTGGGAGGAAGCCGGAGTACCCGGGGAGAACCCACGCCAACACGGGGAGAACATGCAAACTCCACACAGAAAGACCCCGGCCTGATGGTGGAATTGAACTCAGGACCTTCTTGCTGTGAGGCAACAGTGCTAGCCACCGTGCCACAGTGCAAAATTAAGATTTTACGAAATTGAGTTTTAAAGTGAGATTTAAAAGTCTTGAAGATACTGGTTATAACTAAGTATTTGCTGGAGAGATTTAATTTGTGGGTGGTCCTGTGGTCTTTCCGTTGTGAGCGTGTGAAAACCTGTGCCGAAAGCGAGAAGGGAAAGCTCGCAGACCTGTGAGGAAAGGAAGCCCACTTTAAAACTGTGTACGAGGTAACACCAGTAGTCTTATTTAGCACCGGAGAAATCAAACCCCCCCCCCCAGCTGAAACAGGATTCTCTCAGCATGACATCATGTGGCTAAAATGGATTGACAGATGGCGAGCCTACAGTTTTACAAATATTATGTCAGCACATCATGGAGATGACATTTGTTATCTTGATCAAGTTCCTGTATGAATATATCCTGATTGTGTTTGCTTCTTGATTGATAAATCAAAGACGCCAGACTGACATGTGGTATTTATATCAGCTTGTGGAGGCTGTACAACACTTCTCCTTCAGCTCATTTGCGCTGCACTATTCTGTCACTTTGGACTAAATATAGACCCACTGTTTGTTTATATTCTTCCTCTTTTTTCTTCCTCTTCGTGTATATGCAGGAGTCTACATGGTTGGAGCAAAGGGTGCACGCGGTCCGCCGGGGCCTCCTGGAAAGTGTAGCTGCAGCTCTTTGAGTAGTCCTCCATTTGAAAATTATGCCTCTGCAGGAAATTATCTCAAAGTGCCAGCGGTGAGAGACGAATGGTTTACAGTCAAATATAGAATCATCTGAGAAATCCAACAAATTCAAATGTAAAGAGTCTCAAAGGGTAATACAGTTATAGTCAGAAGTTTACATCAGCTCATCGTGGACATGAATGTCATAGTAATTCTTGCCTTTTAATAATTGACCTTTTGCACACAAATGCTTTCTGGAGTTGCATTAAATGACTGGCGTCAAGTGATTTTACAGCATAGACCTTTAATAGTTTTAATGGTTAATGTTAGCCTGCTTTTGTCAGTATCACTGACAGTAAAACAGCCCTGCAGCATGATGCTACCACCACCAGGCTTGACAGCTGGTACAGTTTTGAAAGCCTCACCTTAAGTCCTCCAAACATACCTCTTGGTATTGTTGCCAAATAGCTCAGTCTTTGTCCCATCTGACCATAAAACGTTTTTGCACATATGCTTTATACTCTCAGTAAAAAATGTATTTTGTACAATCATTCCAACCCAGAAAAAGGGTTCAAAGATATCATTAAAAGCATCATGCCTGTGATAAATCTATGTAAACTTTAAACCAATGAAAATAAATAAGCTTGAAAGATAAAAGGAAGATTAAAGTACGCCTACAGGTGAGCTAGATAATGCTTGCAGACAAATGCTGCCAGCTGGGATGGCAAACGATGATCTTCAATATTTTAGAATTACTGTCCTGAATTTCATAAAGTGCTAAAATGCACTGAACCCCATTATTTTGCCTTTTATTTAGATATTTGTGGTGAGCAATGAGGAGGAACTGGAGCGCCTCCGCACAGATAACGCTCTTGCATTCCGTAAAGACCAGAGATCTCTCTATTTCAAAGACATTGATGGCTGGCTGCCAATCCAGGTATAAATGCATGTAGCAACAATGCATTGTGTCCTTTTTTTAAAAAAAAGAAAAAGAAAAGAAAAGATGATGACTTTCAAACAGCCTTTTCCTTTTATATTCAAATTTTTTAAATTCTGCAAAAGACCTTTCCATTCCAGATGACGCCCTACCAGTCCATGGAAAATGCCCCCGATGATGAAGGTTACTGTGGGGACGGAATAGTGCAGATCTCCACCGGGGAGGAGTGTGATGACAAAAACAGAGTCGTCACCGATGGCTGCGTCAGTAAGTCATGCATCTATGTTACCGATCCTTTTATAGTTCATTAGCTGTACTTTGCTGTGCACATATAACATGACCCCCCCCTCATGTTACCATAGAGTGTAAACATGCCTACTGCGGAGACGGATACCGCTATGAAGGGGCTGAGGAGTGTGATGGAAAAGACTTTGGATACCAGACGTGTAATTCATATCTTCCAGGGTAAGCATACAGCATTTGGGTACACAACCTTGTACTGCATAAAATGATGTAGGTATGACCCTGACCTGAAAGTGTTTTTTCTTGTTATTTGTAGGTCATATGGTCACCTCAAGTGCACAAGATTCTGTACTATTGATTCAACAAACTGCAAATACTTTACTTGAGGACGTGTCAGGACAGTGCTGTGGCTCCTCTGTGTGTTATTTGCTTGGGACGTAACATGTAAAAAAGAAAAAAGAAACGACAACAATGCTCCAAGCAAAAAACTCTGAAGGAAGCTGCCAGTGATTCTGTTATGAAAGAAAGAGCAAAACCTAGAAATATACAAAAAATACATCAAACTCATCTGTATTGCTGCTGAGATGCCACATATCTCCCCGGAAGTTATAGCTTCAGTCTTTGAAGGTGAAAATCCGCACACTGGAAATGCAAAGGAAGACCGCACGCTGTCTTAACAAGAACCATTTGGACAGGCCTCCGCAACATGCCCGACTGATGCCGAACCAGCCTTTCAACGCAACAGTTGAGAAGCCTCAATCGCGTACCAGTGGAAGATGTTGCAGAGAAGCAGTAGCTGGGACAGACGCATATTAGTCTTGACCCAGTTACCGTTTAGAATAACAGGCAGTAGGACATCCAGAGCGATGGCCCGAGGTATCCTACTGCAGTGTGAATGACAGTGCACAGCATTTGCATGTATCTGGGATTACTAAGACCACGACAGCAGCTGTCACTATCAAAGCATGTAACCTATCAGTTTACTTATTACTGTCAAAACAACTTTCGTACTGTGTCCTCTCACTACCACATCAACATACAAAGGTAGGGATGGAGATAGGGGTGGTTATAGTGCACTATATACTGTATATATCGCGAGTTATGTACTTGCAATCTTTGAGTGAGACTGTTACTCCAGGAGGCTTGAAGCCTTGAAGTTGACCCAGCTTTGTTAGCTTGTGATGGTACTGTACTGACAGGGACATTCAGTCTGGACAAGGTTTCAATAAATCCCCAAATCTTCTCAGGAACTAACTAACTAACAGGTGTAGCTCAACAAACAAAGCACCTTTTACAGGAATCCTCTACTGCTCTATAAATTACACGGCAGTGACTGAACACTGAGGCACACGGGCAACTCAAGCAAAAGCTTTAACGCATCAACAAAGCGCAGTGCTGCAGGATTCAGTTTCTCCCCAGTGCTGCAGTGAGAATGCACGATACTGTACACGAAGGCTTGAAACTGTTATGTCCTTAATTTTCTCGGTGCACGGGAAGGGTTGGACTAGTCTGTAGCTGCTAAAGGAGGGGGGGGGGGGATGAACTCAAATCGCAGTCTGTTTTATGATCATTACTGTACATACTCTGATACCTCTTTATCCAGTCTTTCTGTCTTACAGTATATACAGCAACGGTAAACTTAACAGTGTAGGTGTAGTCCGCTGTGTGTTGGGCACAAATGCTGAAAAACGACTGTGCTGATATAAGCTGACATTTTCCATAAGCTACTCTTTGAATCGCGGTGCCAAGGGGGGGATACCTTTTTTCAGACATACCTAGATGTAGTCAGGTCTATAAAGCCTACAAAAGCAATCAAAAGATGAAGACTGTTAATATATCGTGTTGGCATGCTTGCGAAACTCTTCTAATGCTTCACCTTTGTCAAATACCGTTTTGTAAATCATCATTGCATTCATCGGCATAGCAGGCGTCTTAAGAACTGTCAGTCTTGCTCTGTTCAGAGTGTAGCAAAGCACTGTATGAATGACAAACCTTAAAGTTATGAACTGTGCCACGCACAAAGCTCGAGTACCGTTCTGGAAACTATGTTGAATGTCGTGTCTGTGGCCTGTGCTGCTGTGTTCTATCTTAGACGGCCTATGTACAGCAATGCTGAAACGTGCATGTGGTGACGTACTGTAAGGCTTTATGAAGTGTAGCAGGCATTGTGACTGGGGTAGTTCGTTTTGTTTTCATACTCTGATATGATTTTTACAGTAGTTGTGGACAATTAAAAAAAAAATCAAATAAAAGTTATATTTAAGTCACTCTCTTTATTTAAACTTAAACTTTGGTCAGCAGTTTGTCATGTCTGCTGTTTTCGGAAACCTAACTGGCATTGATGGAGATGCTATTGATGTCCTCTTAGGGTACTGCACTCAGCCGTTTGCTGAGTGCTGCGTTAGACTACATGCAAAGAAGACCACACAGTGAACTCGCTGTTTCTCAGACGTGGCAATTGGGTTTTTTTGGCTTTTCATTCCGTCTTAATGAAGCCCGTCAGAGCTGAATCTGTGCCTGGAGATTGAGGCGCAGTGATACAGGTTGGGGACAGACCAGCCGGCCACTGTTGCAACCAAGATGTTTGAAGCAGGATGAGACCATATAACTGTATTAGCATGCTGTATTCCTCTTCTAAATCACATTAGGACAATTTGTCTACTGAGATGCCCGAGTAAAAGCTTACCTTGGTGTATTTATGCCATCATGTGCAGTGCCCTGAACGGGGCAATCACATTTGTCAAACAAATGTTCCAGCGTGGCACTAAATGTCTCTGAAATTCAATGGCTGACCTGATTTTACTGGCTCTGTAATGAAAAGATGAGCTGTGGTCACAGAAGAATCCCTCAAGTGAAGTCTACCATTTCTGAAGTAAGGTCGAATTAACTTATAAACTAATGAGCTGTAGCCCATGCATTTTATTAACCTATCCACTGTCAAAGATAGTGGTCGTGTAGTGTAACTTCTAGCAAGCTTGGTCTATGTTCAGCTCGCGTAGGTATTAAAATGATTAGATGAAATGACACTCTTTTTCCACTAAAAAGTTATTTTAGTGCAGGTTGGCTGGTGTAGCATTACAGCTGTGGTACGTGGGGCGATGCAAAGGAAACCACAGGACAGGAAGCTGGCAGAGACCCAACTGCTCACCTAAGCCAAGTGAAAATCCCTGACCTACAGACAAGAGCTGCTGGTATCCTGGGTGCAGTGGTGCTGCAATTTAGCGCACATGCAAAATAATCATTTGACACAGAAAATGATGTTAAGACAAACTATTTACTATCTATTTCTCATTTGCATTAACTGTCACTGTGTTAGGTACATATTGAAAACACTGGGTTGGATTTTCAAAACTACTTGAATTCTTCATGACATGACATTGATTCAACAAGGTCCTGGAAACATTTCTGTTGAGATTCTGCTCCATATTGATAATAGCATCACAGAGTTGCTGCAGATAAGCTGGACATCAATGATGAGAATGTCTTTTTTATACCAAACAACCCAAAAGATTTGAGTTAATGTAACCTTTATTTACACAGGTAGTCTCATTGAGACCCAATGTCTCATTTACAAGAGAGACCTGTTCCAGACAAACATATTAAAAATTCTTTTTTTTTAAAACAACCCAAAAACAATAAAATAGCTAAATGTGTCTAACGTCCAGTCATATTAAAAACATGAACAAGTTCCCAGAGATGATTTCATAAAAACATTTGTGTCTTTTAAAGTCTGCAAGTGAAATCAATTGAGAGCTTCTGCAATGTATGCAAGCTCTGTAAGAACTGGTGTTGCTGAAGATGCTCTGCTGTACTGAGATTTGGTGACTGTGAAGGCCATTTGAGTACAGTGTACTCACTGTTATGTTCAAGTAACCAGTTTGAGATCATTTGAGCTTTGTAGCATGGGGCATTATTCTGCTGGAAGTAGCCATCAGATGTTAGGTACACCGTGGTTATGAAGGGATGGACGTGGTCAGAAACAATACTGAGGTAGGCTGTGGGGTTTAAACAAAGCTCAGGTGGTGCTAACATGACTAAAGTGTGCCAACATCATTACACCATCACCTATTCTCCTTTGCAATGGTTGTGGCAACCATTGCAAAGGAGAATAGATCCATGCTTTCATGCCAAATAAACATTCAAGTGACTCTACCATGTGAATTTCCCATAAGTCGTGCTCATCAGACCAAGCAACGTTTTTCCAATCTTCTATCGTTTTTGCCTTTTTTCGGGCCATTCTCTGTAAACCCCAGAAATGGTCATGCAAAATAGGAAAAATTCATTGGAAATTGAAGTACATCAGCAGTTTCTGATCTGGTGCAAACAGCCATGCCACGCTCAAAGTCACTTAAATCGCTTTTCTTCCCCATTCTGACGCTCAGATTGAACGTCAGCAGGTCGTCTGCACGAACAGGTGCACCTAACAAAGTGGACAGTGACAGTATAGCTGGCACAGTAAATAAGCCGTTACCTCTAGGCACGTAAACCATATGGTAGCAACTTCAGCACGACAGAAAACAAACTGCAACTTAATTATATTTATTTTGCAAAAATCAAATAGCATCTTATTTACATCCATAGAAAAAAACAATTGTAATATTACAACAGCATGTCTTAAAGATTAACAGGATTAACATGAAAACTCATCAGAAATCAGCCTATTGCACACCTGTGATATAAACCTACTGCAAATGACTTATTTGCTGTACATGAGTTTTTAGTGTATGCATTATTAACATAAAAATAACAATAATAAAGTTGAAAATACTATCCGGTAAGTTTTTTTTGTTTTTTTTAAAGCCCTAAGATAATGTTCCTGCGTTTTTCCCCCCCCCTCAAATGGCTCAGTGAATTTGCAGTCAACGTTAACCCAGCCTGGAAGTGGCAGTGTTACCGATCATTTCCACTAATTCGACATCAATAAAATATTAAGAACATCTGGCAACAACACTTAACAACAATAGCACGGACAATATGATGAAAAGGGTTCCCGTTCTGTAACTACCACTTTTAGGATTACTCATTTACTCAGTTCAAGCCCTTGGCCTGGCACCTGTTGCTAAATACATCAAACATGCAGTAAAAAGCATGCCGTATGAATACAAACGTCCATACATTCGCACAGAAGTCGGACAGAAACGATCCATGTCATTAATGTGAACTTTATAACTTATGGTATAATAAATAGACATTGTAAAAATGCATAGGTTTGTGCAGATGTCCACATGAACAGCAGTTGTCACTACTTTTAACAGCTATGCGGCTTTCTTTCTTGTTTTCGGTTACTGGTAGGCAGCAGAGGCTAAAGCCATTCACATGACAATTCCTTTTGGTCCACTTGGAAACTTCCGAGCAACAGCTCACAATGACACTATTCAAAACACAACAAATACATTGTCGAACTGCACTGAACACTCAAACTGAATTCGTTTTCAGGGAAAAATATATGTGAATATTCATAGTAATGTTTACTAAGCTTTTATAATAAGTGCAGGACAATATTTATATAATTTACTCAAAGTTAGCTCAATATGTAATTCAATACATACTTAAGACACATTTTGGGAATTGTTTTTGCTAAAAAGTAGTGCTTTGTGCTAGTTGGAAGCATCACCGTATCTCACTGAAGCCGAGGAGAAAGAACAACATTGATAACAGATAATAAGTCATACTGATCGATTCAAAGGGAATCACACAATCTTACGAGGAATTCACCAGAACCAAATACCCTGTGCTTATATACCGTAAAGCATGTAGAGTACGCCATGAGCCACAATAGAACAACCACCAGAAACAAACGTCACCATGAATAATTGCGGTTTGCGTCTGCATAATAAGATTAGAAACACCTTCGCTGTCAGCGGTCTTTGGAACAAGACCTGGAATTTAAATCTCTTCAATTCAACTTTTATTAATTGTAGTGCTCAGTTGAACCCTTCTTGGGTCGTAAATACAGACACGAACACCCTCTTCATACCAAAACCTCTCCTGTTGTAGAGTTTAAAAACTACTGAAACGTCTCAAAATGACACGAAACGGTCTCACACTGCTCCGTGCGCCTTTCTTCCAGCAGTTAGCCGCTGCTCTGCCCATTCAGAGGGGCTCTGTTCTTCTCTGAACTGTGAGCATCTCTCGTTCACGTTTCACACCACCTCGTCAGACTCAAGGTTGTATGCTTCATATAATGCATCAAGAATGGCCAGCTGCTTCTCCATGGCAGGCAGATACACTCCCAGATCCCTGTGCATGCCGTTGATAAAGCCGCTCTTCAGCTCGTCACCTTCTCTTGATACTAAAGCAGCTGTGAAACTTTGATAAGACGGGGAAGCTCTGAGCGCCAACTGGGGGGGAAAAAATAAAAAAATTTCAAGTACTTGTCACACATAAAGAATAGATATCCTCAGAAGGTATAAATACTGGAAAATACCTACAGCAAATACACCACGCACAACCCATCCGTGGTACTGCCGAAGAGTCTTCCCATAAGCGTTATCTGGGTGAAAGAAAAACAAGAACATGACAAAACGACCTGCGAATCAACACTTTTACATGTCTGAACTTATGTTAAGCTCTGCATTGTAAAACAGAAATGCATTACTTAATGCTCCCTGGATGTCTTGCTCTCCAGCGTTGACTTCTGACAGAAACTCCTTGAGGAACTTCAGCCCTCGTTTGAGCCACAGCAGAGCCTCTGTTGCAGAATTGCGCACCTGAGCAACATCTGTCTCTACTTCATGCAGCACAATCGACTGAAGTGTGGAAAAGCTCTCAGGGTCTGACATCAGCTTCTGGTGAATTTTCTACAACAGAACACGAGACAGTGTGACGCAGCACTCTCTACTCTGGTGAACTAAGCATTATTCCTGTTCTGACTCAATAACTAACTGCAATGAATGAATATTTAATAGACACTATATAATTATACATGCTTGTTGACAAAACTAGATAAACAAGAAATGTACAGAACACTAAAGCTAAACAAAAAAAGGGGGAATGAATTAAATGCCTCTTTATTGACAAACTGTATGACTGACTGGACTTAATACAGTTTTTTAAATGTTATTTAATAATTTAGAGCAACTTTTAAAGACCGACATCACTGTTATTCCTTCGATTAACCAAAAAAATGTGCTCTTACCTTTATGTTTCCAACAAAATCCATTTTAACTGGTGCAAACACTGTGGTTCCCAGTTTGTCTGAGAAGAGAGAATCTATGATAACTTTTCTTTTGCTGACTCTGAAGCACAGTTTCTCAACTTGTGTCCTATTTTGAGTGCACGATGTTTTGATGTTTTTAAGTAATGACAGGCAGTTAAATGTCCTTCAGATTTAAACTAAATATGACACTGAAGTGAGGGATTATGGCGCACTCTAAGACCTACTGGACTGTATAAAGTATAGGACACACACAGACAAAAATAGGATACCATCACTGTGGGCTGTTAACTTTCAAACAAAGCTGGGAATAGCCTTAGCTAAGAGGTCATGTTAGCTCAGATACAAATTTAAGCTTATTGAGATGTTTTATGTGTTTATCTATAGATGACCATTATATGCATCAAGTTTCTCTCTTACAAGTCATTTTAACTTTAGAAAACAGCTCACTGGTGAGTAACCTTTACTAATGTCGGTTCATGTGAAACACAGGCTACAATTCCCTTCGACCTCTTACACATGTGCTAATTGAAAGCTGTTGTTTCCAGATCATTCCTGATAAGCCATAATCCTACTTCAGCCTTGGTATTTGCTAACACAGGGCTAACTCTAACAAACAAATCAGACACTTTTTATGAAACACAACAAAAGAGACAATGTTTTTTGGCTCCATGTTACTCAATTCTTGCACTTCCTCACTTTGTAATTGTGTGGGGTTTTTTTTATCATGATGTAATACACTGTGAGTAATAAAGTGTGCACACAGCACAAAAATGTGCACGACCCAATTCTTACGATTAACCTTGTCATATGAGATTATTTTGGGCTACAAAGAACAACTAAAGCCAATGACAGACATACATGTGCAAAAAGAAAGTAACAAAGGCATGAAGGAAAAGTGTGATGAAGAAGCTGTTATAGAAAGCTGCCACCTCATTAACTGCAGACATTATGAAGGACAGAACATGTACATAAAAGAGGAAAAAATAGCAAATGAAAGTGGTTGGTTTTTTTTTCTTTATCAGAGTTAAAAATGCTGAAATTGCCAGAGATGCAAATGGGAACCATGAGAATTAGGAACAGAGTGGAAGAAAAATGTGAAGAGAGGCTTAAAGTAACCGGCCTACCTAATACAGGCACTATTGCATAGCATGAGTCCAAAAACTCTTGTGTAGGGATACCATTGTCGTCATCCAGTCTTATATCACTAAATCTAAAAAACAAAAAACAAGAAGTAGAATAGATTCAAACAGCAGAATATATTAGAGGGAAGTTATTCCATATCCGTTTTTATTTGACCAAAAGCAAACAGAAAAAAAAAAAAAATATTAGGAGCATACATTTCAAAACCAAGCCAGAGAGACAAGTCACACAAAACATCATGCAACTCTGAGCCTGACAAAAGTACCCAAGACTACTTTATCTAAAACTTAACAGAGCTGTAGTTTTCACTAATCTTTCCCTTTGTTTGATTCCTGCATTACAGTAACATTCACCTCAAACAGTACAGACATAGATCACACTCTAGCCACATGTGCGATTACACTTTAAAAAACAAAACAAAAAGCAAAACAAAATGTGTTTGAGAAAGAAAGAAATGTTAACAAAACAGGTTTACAAACCCAAATATCAGACGAGGGCCTCTCTGTGTCATGTGATCAAGAGAGAACACACTGATATAAAACACTTGACTGTAAAATCTTAAAAACTGACTTTTTCAAAACTTGTTATTAATCTATTGTGTGCAACACTATTATTATTATTATTATTATTATTATTATTATTATTATCAACAAACTAAGTCACTGTGCAGTCTAGTCAGAAGATACAGCACAAGGGCACCGCCTCAGTTACAAATATACTACACATATAAATTAAATGAGTTTAATACTGCAACAGTGAAATATCACAGACAATTGTATAGTTAAATTCCCACAGTAACTAAAATGTCCTAAGGGATGTGAGCTTCCTGAGTGGCATTTTCATACCTGTGACTCATTGTGCTGAAGAACGTTTCCATCTGCTCTGTGTCTTCTGACTCTGTTGACTTTCTGGGAATCTCTCCTTCCTCTTCGTCCTCTTCTTGGTGCTGAAGTCGAAAATCACTCACGTCCCTGTTGTTATTGTCATGCACCTGACTTTGGTCCACTTTGTCCATCTGCTCTTGTTCATCATCTTCACTCTTGTCATCCCCCTCTGCTGGCTGGTAATAGTGTTCAATCTCAGGGGTGGCCTGGGTAGTAGGTAAGCTAGGATTAACTTGATCCTTGTGGACCTCTGAGCTGCTGGCTGTTTCAGTGTCTGGATAAAACAACAATGCATGAGTCTTTTTGCAAATTAGACTGTCACACATCAGTCAACATTTTATACATTTTTATTAAACATGACATATTATGCTTATTTGTAACTCCAAATTTTTATCCTGACAAAGCTTCTCCAGTAGCATCAATAATTCACAGTTGGTACAGCAACTCCAGCCTCCTCATCTCTCCCTATAAGACAACTTTCTTCTGATTGGCTGCTCCTTGCAAACAGAAGATTTGAATGGTGGCTGTGCTCAGAGCCAGAGCTGTGTAGCTGAGATGACAATATGAGGCACTCACAAAAAGAGTTGTCTTTTTATATGGCCACTTTGCATTAATTTATATTTTTTTATGCTACATTAAAATACAATATAAGAAAATAAACAGTAAAAACCTCTGCATCTACATTGACTTACTATATATAAATATCCCAAACAAAATAATAAACTATGAAAAGACTGGTGTTATTTTTCAACAGTGGCCTCTTTGTGTAAAGGCTTTGTCACTGCTAAGGGAAATGTAATAATGGAACAAGTCATCCATCACTGTACTCACTAAAAGGCAATAATCTATCCACTTCACTTCACAGAATACACAAACAACAACCAGGGCCCTTGAGTGCTGTGTGGTCTTTCCTTTGTGGAATGCAGTAATGGTTTTTAGTTCAGGAACTTCCCCAGCAAGAAAAGCGAGTGGCTGGCAACCTGACCTACCTGATGGGGAAGAATGGTTTTCTGGTCTGTCTGGCCCATCTGGTCCCTCTGCACCAGAGTCAGGGGTCTGGCTGTCGTGTGCAATTGTTTCTCCTGAGGTTTCGGACAAATCTTTCCACCTGTAACACGTTTCAGGACATTGTGTCAATTTTAAAAAGTTGGGACAGAAATTATGGCCTTGAAGAAATGCAACAACAATGGCAGAATATCAACAGAAAATCCGTTGAACCCTGTATGTTTATTTGAGCATCTCTTGGCTCTGTGCTACTTTTAGCACCTACGTGGCACTTCATGAGAGACAACATCATTCATTATAGTAAGAGAAGCCACCTACTTTTCTCCAAGGTTCTGATTTAAATGATGGCTGTGTTTAATCTGTGGAGACAACACAACAGACAAACACTGAATGACTACACATATTTTGATTTTGGAGAACAATCCCAGAACAATTATACTACCTTGCCCACACAGAGCTGGTGAGAGAAGTATACCTTCTGAGGTTTGATGGGTGCTACGGGAGGAGTTCCTGGTGGACTCTGTGTTGCCAAATCTGTAGTGAAAGTACGATTTGCTATCTGCATGCATTCCTCTAGAGTCTTAAGGAAAGTCGTGCATGTAGACTTCACCATATTGCCAGTTTCTAGACCCGTCTGAGAAGGAAACATAAACATACATGTTGGGTGTAGATTGGTAACAAAATTTGATAAAAACATACACAGCCAAACAATTCAAGATGTATATTACAATTTTTTTCTTGTCTATTAATAAGTACAGAGTAATTGCAAACTAGCTACTCTATACTGCAGTTTCACACCATCAGCAGCGTATCACATTCCATCGGCTCATCCAAAATTTAACCTTACCTCTGCCGTGTCTTCTAGCTCATCATTCTCCTTGATCTTGTTTACTTGTTGGAGGAGAAGGTCACAGTACAATCTGAGTTCTGACATCTTTGTTTTCAGCGCCTCGGTGTTCTCCTGAAGCTCTGTATTCATTGTGCACACAGACAGCAAATCAGAGTTTGAGAAGTCGTGCAAATGCCTTACAACACTTGTATGTAAGTACGGTCTCTACTATTACAGGTCTAAAACCTTTTACCCTGTTTTTACTTGCTTTATCTTGCAACAGTATCTTGTAAAGCAGGGATCACCAACATGGTGCCCGCGGGCACCAGGTAGCCCGCAAGGACCACATGAGTAGCCCGCGGGCCTGGTCTAAAAATAGCTCACTATAACAACTTACCAGTAAGCTGCATCTATTTTTATTTTTTGTTGCTATTTTTTTTAAATCACAATTGCATTGGTGTCAATTTGTTAGAGATAATATATTAAAAAAAATGTATTATTAAATATTAGATCAGCGCTAGCTGGTCTCCACGGAAACAGTTGCCATAATCAGTGTCTTTACATAGATGAATATCATTAATTATTAATGATAACATATAATTAAAGTTACATTGAGGAAATTTGTTATTTCAGAAGTGTGTGTCAAACTGGTAGCCCTTCACATTAATCAGTACCCAAGAAGTAGCTCTCACTTTCAAAAAGGTTGGTGACCCCTGTTGTAGGGT
>VURO01035110.1:0-17784 GCA_015108175.1 Pelvicachromis taeniatus | reverse complement strand
TCAACAAGACAATGACCCCAAACACACCAGTAAACAAGCAAAGTCTTGGGTCCAAACCAACAAAGTTAATGTTATGGAGTGGCCAGGCCAACCCCCGGACCTGAATCCAATCGAGAACTTGTGGGGTGATATCAAAAATGCCGTTTCTGAAGCAAAACCAAGAAATGTAAATGAATTGTGGAATGTTGTTAAAGAATCATGGAGTGGAATAACAGCTGAAAGGTGCCACAAGTTGATTGACGCCATGCCACACAGACGTGCAGCAGTTATAAAAAACTGTGGTCATACAACTAAATATTAGTTTAGTGAGTGACAGGATTAATAAATCCTACAAAAAAAACAAAAAAAACCCACGTTTGGACTAAATAGTTTTGAGTTTGTAGAGTCAACGGCAGACACTGCTATTTTTTTTTAACACACCCCTTTCAACTAATTGCCCAACTGCACAGCCTTAAGAGCATGAATGCTGGGTCTTGTTTGTTTTCTGAGAATCTACTGCACCTACTGGTAACTTGTTTGCCATGTCGCAATACAAAATATACTGAAAACCTGGATTACTGTGGTTAGTCACATTGTACTGCTATTATTTTGAACAATACTGTATGAATGGAAGCCTCCAGCGGACGTGCGTGCCTCTTTTTAAAGTTGAGATGAGTACTCAAATCTGGAGTGTTACTCTGGTTCATTGTCAGATCTGTAACAATCGGCTACGACTAAACTGGGATCCAGTTCAAGTCGTGATGGACTATTTGAGCTTGTTACAAGATGCACAGACTGCCGCAGTACATGAATAAGAGGCAGACTGTGGCTCTGTCTATTACAGGCCTCCTCCTCCTCCATATTTTCACTACTACAGTCTACACATTTACACCATCTGGAGGTGACACTGAAATGAATAGAATTTCTGGCAGCTCACTTGCTCTCACTCACTGACTAACAAGTGTAATAGATGAGAATGAAATTCAGTGTTTCAGCCATTACGATCTCGATTGCATTTCTCTCTGGATTTGAACAATGGCAGCCTATTTATTAATCTCTCTGTAGTCATCAGGATTATCCATATCAATCATTAGTCGTTTTTTTTCCCCCTTTGATATTCATGGATTAAATTATTAGATGAATGCTAGTAATGCTTCTGAAAAAAATATCGCTACTTCATTTCTTGGGATTCAAAGTGAACTCTCGAAATGTGAAACTCTGCCAGATTGATGGTGCAAATTAAGAAAACAAAAAAGCACGAAGGGGAGGCTGAGAAGAGCTCAGTCTTCTTTTTAAGCCTTTCTTTTCCTCTAATAAATTAAGTCTTAGAATAAATCTGGTGCCTGAAATGATCACTTATGTCAGTGGATATTTATGGGGGATACCCCAGAAATTCACTAATGATGGGAGGATGCAGCCTACTGATTCTGTTAACCATGATGCTCTTTACCCTTCTGCTAGTAATGCTACGTCATAATTAGACCTTGTAAGCAGGAACTGGTGTTGATGCTGGTGGGTTGGAAAGGCCAATCACATTACACTGTTACCGAAACTTATAGAAAAATGTCAAATAATTCATGATTTTGATATTATTTGTGTTAATGTAAATCTATTTTGTATCTCTACCATGTATGCCCCAAAAGTAAAGTGGAGATGTGTTACCGTCTCTGAGGTTAATCACTGCATTTGAACCAAAAACCATGTTTAATTTAACCTAACCAGGTAGTGTGCAATGATTTGTGAGAATCTGTGACATGTAGGACTTGAACTTGTGCCTCTGGTTGTGGAAAATGATTTACTCCATAGGAAACCAAAATGTGTCATTTTTTCCCACCTTTTCAGAAGTGGAGAATACAAATTTTGAGTTCATGGTCACGAATCCCAAACTTTTTGTGGGGATAGGTTAATTGGAAACTCTAAATTGCCCATAGGTGTGAATGCGGGAGTGACTGTGAGTGCAAATGGTTGTCTGTCTATGTGTGTTAGCCCTTCAACAGACTGGCGACCTGTCCAGGGTGTACCCCGTCACTCGCCCCAAGACAGCTGGGATAGGCTCCAGCGCCCCCCCGCGACCCTGAAAAAGGATAAGCATCTGCGAATGGATGGATGGATGGTCACGAATCCCTACCCATCAAATTAGAGACATGTACAGTTGTGAAAAGAAATGTTTAGCAGCATTTAAAAAAACAAACAAGAAACCCCCGTAAATTACATTTCTCGTGAAAGATTTAAAAAAAACCCAAAACAACTTCCTCTGGAGTTTATCACCAAATGAATCAAAATAAATGGCTGGCATGGCTGGGCAATTGGCAGCCGTTTGTGGAAAACACACACCTGGTCTTCTGTTTGGTTTCATCTTTATCATGAGTATATGTCACAAACATTGGAGTTAAAATGGGCAGTTGATGGAAATATTGTAAAGTATCTGGAAAAAAGCTGAAGGTACCATTAGTAGAAGAGGGGGGGAAAAAGGTTCTTGCAAGCTTGTTTACACAGACACAGACGCACTCGAACAAGCTGGGTTCCTTGGAACAGCTTGGCCGGCCCAGTAGCCATCTGTGTTGACTATACATTGAAATGACAGTTTAACTCAGTCTGCCTAAATGTGCTAATCTGTCATGCTTGTACATCTTATGATTCTGGCAACGTCGTAGATTTCCGCTTATCCTTCTGTTCACTCTAAACAAACTGCTAACCTGGGACACAGCATTTCCTGGAGTAGTCACTGGACGTAGCGAACAAAAGCTACTATTTTTACATTTTTCTCTTTTGTGCAGAATTGAAGGTTTGACTGCATGGAACAAAGAAAATAAAAACATTTGGAAAAGCACTTTGTATGTGTAGACGTGCAAATGTATGGAAATTAAAAGTAAAGTTCATATATGTTGTGAAATGTTTGAATTATAAATAAAAAAAAAACTTCTGTCAAACTTAAACAGCTTTGTGGTAAATATGTTTGTTTGATTAGAAGCTTTTATTTTGAAAAAACAACTGAAAACTGAATTTTCAAACTTTAATATAAAATATTTTTTGAGCCGATGCACAGGTTATTAAATGTAAGGGTTATCAAATGTGTGTGTGTGTGTGTGTGTGTACGTGTTTTTCCTACTTGGTGGGGACCAAAAACCTGAAATTTACTATACTGATGGGGACGAACCGCCCTCGTGGGGACCTACATCCTGGTCCCTGTGGGGTTGAAGGCGTTTTTCACACTTAAAATGTGGTTTTAGTGTCAGGATTACAATTAGGTTAGGGTCAGGGTCAGCCACTCAGTTTTGATGGTTAGGGTAAGCAGCTAGGAAAAGCATTATGTCAATGGGATGTCCCCACAGGGATAGGTGTACACGAGTGTGTGTGTGTGTGTGAGGAATATTAATATTAATATACCCTATAGGCCTACATCTATGGGGTATTCCTCACAGGAATGCCATATAGAATAGGTGGGCCTTGCATATCATTCAGGTTAAAATAAGTCTGTTTCTGATTTATTATCCAGTAGTCAGAAATAGGAGAAGAGATTCTGAGTTGCACCTGTAACTACGTATTATCCTCAGAGTCAGGTTGTGAGATAATAAAAAAACAAAAATCCGGACATATATTGAAATCAGATCCTACCTCATATTTCCAAAGATCAACCCTTTAAATGTAGATAAAGGTTGGTGAAACTTAAGACCTGTTGTTTTTTGGTATCTTGCTGATTTTGCTCAAAAAGACATCCGATGGTTGCAGTTCGCTTGCATCAAACTCTTTCAAGTCCTCTTGCAAATGGAAATTTCCAATGTGGGAATTGTGCTCAGTGTCTTAATCCAAGTAAAACTACTTGTTTTTGGCACCCACACAGGAAAGAATTTATCATCCATCTGTCTATCCATCGAGCTATTGCTATGTGTGTGTGTGTATTCGCTGTGGACTAAATGATGAACCTCCACTAAGTGTATCACTGATTTTTCAGGTGTTTTAATGATGCTTCTTGGAACGTGTGATTTGTGTCATTTGCACTAGTCGTGATATTTTATATCTATTAATGAGCAATTTATATATTTAAGTAAACGGGAAAACGTGTA
Organism: Pelvicachromis taeniatus; assembly: GCA_015108175.1. Lineage (NCBI taxonomy): Eukaryota > Metazoa > Chordata > Actinopteri > Cichliformes > Cichlidae > Pelvicachromis > Pelvicachromis taeniatus. The sequence goes on along the minus strand of VURO01035110.1, from coordinate 13,741 downwards.
AATTTGTTCAGGGTATTGTCTTTATGTTGTCTACTGGTTTATATTGATTTTTGGATATTGTTCAGTTTTTGACCTGTGCATATATTTGTGTTGAGCATGTATGTTTTGTACACCTACACAGTCGTGGTTACAGGTTTACATCCAACCTCTGACGTACCTGTCGCCCATTCAGGTTTTCACAGATTGTAGAAATAAAAGTCCAATTAATGCAATAAATTGATTCTCTGCAAGTACAAATTGAATTTTGAAATTGTGATGTTAATATAACACAAGTTGAAAAAAGTTTATTTAAAAGCGTTTATTGTTAAAATGCTTACATTTTCAAGCCCTTTCATTGTAAGTAAGTAATGTTTATTTATTAAGCACTTTCCATAGACAGGCAGTCACAAAGTGCTGTACACAAAAGGCTAAAATAAACAGAATGTTACGTACCAAAATAGAAAATATAGACAATACAAAAGGTTAAATGAAACATAGTAGGATTAACAGGTAGTTTAAGATAAACTAATTAATACTCATATATAATAGGGTTAGGGTTAGGAAGATAGTTATTAGGTAGCTAATAACCATGTAAAAACTCTTTACATGGTTAGTTGTCTCTCACAAATAAGGCTTAAATCAATTAAAAGTATTGTAGATTTCAGTTTGTCTTTAATAGCCTTGTGGTGTCCAATTTGTTTTGTTGGCTGGATATTTTGCACGGATTTGAAGGGATGGGTTGGACTGTTGGCTCGTATGTGTGATTCAGTTAGCTCTATGTCTAATAAAACTTAAAAGGCTTCACTTGGGATTTGGAAAGTCTTGTTGGTTTCTTTACTCGTGTTTTATGTCTTCCCTCCTCCTCCTCCTCTCTGTTGGGTCGGGATTTCTCAGACTTGGGTCGTTGTTGCTTCATCCCAACATCAACACTTGAGTTAGAGATGAGATTAAGCTGGTTGGGAGACCTGCTGTTTTATTGACTGACTACATTTCTGTCTGTTGCCCGCTTGCTAGGCTCGTTCAGAGCCAGTGAAGTTTGTGATGATGAAAATACTGAGAAAATTAGACAAAACGTTGTTGTGGTTAGTGCTGATTTAAATATGCATGTAGGACACACCGACAAGTTCTCCCTGGGAAAGATTCTTCAGTGTAAAAAAAAACTCCAATGATCGTCATGCATTGTGGCTCTAGATGTAGTAATGTTTGAGATTTCAGAAGTACTGAGGGGATTTGATAATGTTAGTGGATCTCTTGGTTTTTGGGGGGTGCGGAGGTTATGTCCTAAGGTTAGCTACGCCATTTATTTTATTGTCAACTACTCTGTGTAGTGGTAATTGGCATATGTTAGCAGGCAGGTCTTGACCTCGTTTGTAAGGTGTAGTAACTAAAGTAAGAAGGTGAACAGTTAACAGTTTTTTGTTTTTTTTTTAAATCAAACGCTCACGAAAGAGGAAAAAAAAAAAAGGAAAAACATCTGGATTGTGCCCCAGCATTCACACCTGGAAGCCTGTAACGCATTTGTGGTTTGCTAGTTCCTGAAATTAGCTTGCATATAAAACATGGCCGAGCTGACTATATTAGTACTAAAATGTACTAAAATATATTATAGTAACTGTCCTTGGTGAATTTACATGAACATGATTTACATTAAAGTTCTTTAAGTGGTTCTGGTGTTGTGTATATATCTTCAAGGCTTTGCCGATGTTTTCACCAACAGGTTCACAAATGGTGTTGTAGTTGTGTGATTGAATGAAGGCTAGCATCTGCACTGTGGCTGTAGTGTCATTTTAATTGTAACTTTTATTCTAAAGCACATCTATGCTTTGATACAGCATCACTGAGGTTTTAGCTTGGCTGCAGACTCCTTTAAAAAAGAGTTTTAATATGTGCTTTTTATTAGAATGTCCAGATTTTGGTCCTTGGATATATTGCTTGAAGTAAATTACATTATATTTTAATTTTTTCTAATTGATTAAAAGATAATACAAGTGAGCTAGCAAAAAAGAAGAAGCAAATGTATCTTTTTCATGTATTCCCATAGCTATGTTTCCTGCTATTTCTGGCTACAACAACAGGTCGATAAGGTGAGATAAGGTCTCATAGATTTTAGCAAGTTCCTGCAAGGAAATATGCTGACATCTATCAGAACGGGAGCGAACGAATGTACATAAAAGAAACAAATGTTTGCCCCTAAAAACAGCTGACTGAAACAACAAAGAGTGGGGATGGAGGGTGGAAAAGTACCTGCATTTTATTTGTTTCTGTCATGGCTGGTGATGCTTATAAAACACTGGGACATGAAAGACTGCTGTGGGAATTAACACACTATGCACATGATGCATGTTGTAAGTTATGTTGTAGACCAGGGGTGGGAAACTCCAGGCCTCAAGGGCCGGTGTCCTGCAGGTTTTATTTGTGACCTTGATCCACAGCTTATTTAAACGGCTAAATTACCTCAACATGTCTTGAAGTTCTCCAGAGGCCTGATAATGAACTAATAATTTGATTCAGGTGTGTTGACCCAGGATGATATCTAAAACCTGCAGGACACCGGCCCTTGAGGCCTGGCGTTGCCCACCCCTCCTGTAGGCTCTACAAAGATTCACAGCAGAAGTCTAAATCAGCCATAAAACCTCAATCACACAGGACACAACAGACCAGTCAGTGAGCCCCAGCAATCTCCGGCCACCCGACCAATTGGCAAGTGGCCTCTAGAGGTTTCTGGCTGACATTAGGTAAAATTGGTCGCAAAGGGGGTGGTGCAGTAGAAACATCCTTGATATTGTTTTGGTCGCTGGCGAATTGCTGCGAAATATTCTGCAAAGACTCGCCAATTGACCACTGAGCAGTAATAAAACTTGAGAAAAAACTACAAACAAGAAATTGAGACAAGCTGTTGCCTTCAAAGTAAAAGCTGGACTTTTAAAAACGTGTGCATACGTAAGGTACAGCTTTTATTTTGAAGGCAGGTCTGCATTTCCAATTTGTGGTGGACTTACCACAGTTTCAATGCCACTTGCTGTGTTGTGATTTATTTATTTATTTTTTTACACAAGTCAAGATCTCCCATGCAAACTAGTGACCAAACAGTCACAGTGAGGGCTTTAATACAACCAGAGGTTGCTGCTGCCATCAACCACCAGCAACCTCCAGCAACACGCCAACTAGTTGGGGAATAATTATCTTCCTTAGTAATCTGTGTGTAATCTTGCTGACCAGTCTCTAGGCCACTGTGAGTAGGACCTAATGTAACTGTAATATGTGGTTTAATATCTGTCAGACTAGAATAACTGTATTTGTGTGTTGGTAGCTGGCTCTTACGGTCTGACAGGCCTAAGGAGTTCACCATGTGTTCGCTAGCAGGTTTGTAGGCTGGTGACTTGTGTCACTGTCTGGCTGCTTTGTGTAGAGCTGACGCCCAGAGTCCTGTGGAGTAAACAATAAAAGGCTCTAATAGTAGGGAAAGAGTTTAGGTTTAACTGAAGGTCATAAAGCTTCTGGGAGTTTGTCATGTGAGCTGCTGCATCAGAAAGCTTGGCTTTGTTAAGAGTCTCATGTCTCTTCTCTTTCTGTGATCTGCTTTTACTGGGATTTCATTTTCTGGTTTTGTCCTGTTATTCTTTTTATTCGTTTTTTCCACTACTCCTTTTATTCACAGTCTGCATGAGATAAATATAGATTTCAGTCATTTAATTATCGTGAGGTCCTCTGCTATCCTAATGCAATATATGTGAGCCATCAAGGTCTGTTCAAGCCATGAGGCAAGAATTGTGTTTCTAGTGTAGTAATATCCATTTAAAGACGTTTCATCTGGACTACATTTGCAATATAACTGTGGCTTGAGACATTTTATTTCCACCATTTTTACATTTTTATTGAGAGTGTCTTTTTTTTTTTGAGAGAGAGAGTTATTGTCAGCCTTTGTTGGAAGCACTAAACGTGCCTATTGAAGTGTGACAAAAAGCTGGTGGACATGCTTATCGGCTTTAAAAATCATTCAGAGAAGGACCGTGTTTTTTAGTGCGAATTCCAGTTTTGTAGATTGAAAGCTGTGTAATGCAAAAAACAGGCTGCATCGAGTTCCCTATCAGCATTTGCTAATTCCACAGAACTCTGACAGGTAATTGTGTGTATAAACACACACATCCTGAGCCTGGAGATCATATCTGTTCATTCTCTGGAACTGGGATTGTGTATGGGCATGAATGTGCGCATGACTTTTAAAATGCAACTCATGGATAAGCATTTTTTTTAACTAAACATACAACCAGAAATGGACAAATTATAGAATATGTCACAAATAATGATCCTTAAGTTATATTTTAAATACTTGTAGCCTCAACGCTCAAGATGAAGCACAAATTGAACAGTTGACGTGATGACCCTGTACATGAAAAATGAAATTGCCTGAAATTGCCTGAATTTTATGATATAATGAAACTATGGTTTCAACCTGTTCTCAGTACTGAGTAATAATTGACTCATCCTTGGTTTTGACTTGCATGCGTCACAACACGCTGGGTATTCTGTCAAATTCGGTTTCCAGTGTGCAGGGCAGTCAGCTCCACTGAACTTCTTCAGTGTTTGGTCTAGGTGCCACGAGACTGCTGCAAAAATGCCCTGCAGGTGTTGTCACTGCTACGGGACACGTAATCTTTGCAATGAAAGAAATGGAGGAGCCACGACGATATTGCCCACAAGTTGGTGAAGTCTTGACCTATTTTGTGTTTGCCGTCTTGATGTTTTGATGAACGATCTAACTGAGAAACCGAGAGACACTTCCTGTTTTTAGGGTGGTGGATCAATAACAAGGTGGTCAGTAACAAGGTAGGCAGTTAGGTAGCGGTCGCATCAAGCGTAAAGAATAATCTGCCAAATTGAACGTGCAGTACTGCCCGCTGTGGCGACCACTCACGAATTCAAAGCATGATTCCCTCAGCATGTTCATGTGGTCTTGTTGCCTAACAATAACCACGTAGTTAGAATGCCTAAACCTAACTAAAAGGTGCAAGGAAAAACGTGTAGTGAAGTGAGAATTAAAAAAATATTTAAAAATATGATGTGTTTGTATAAAAATCACTAAAGATGTGGTTTTTCAAGGGTAGCTGCAGAGGCAGAAACAACCCCCGTTAACATCTGAAGCAAATCCGGTCATCTTGTTTTATAAGCAGTCTTTAAAATATGATAGAAAGTGTTGAAAAGAAAGAAAGTCCTTTAGGATTGACAAATTATCATTATTATAGTTACAAAAATTAACTTGGCTGTTGGTTAGAAGCTAAAATCTTTTTGGTGTTTTACTGACCCATCTGTCATCCATCCACCCCGACCTCCTCCCACTGTTGGCTGTTCATCGATTTCCAGAGGTTCTCCTTTCCTCCTGTCATAATTGCTATAGCCACAAGAGGGCTTTATACGTGATTTCTAAACTGATTGTAAACACGATTGTTTTTTTCTTGTTTTTTGTGTTACTTTAAGTCTCAGAGTGTCTTTATTTCATTTCTTTAGTTACTTCTTTTTTTTTCTTCAGTGAATGCTCCAACTATCAGTGTTCAAACACATGCAGAGATGCTCTAGACTTAGAAACGCCACATTTTTGACTACACCATTTAAACGTCTGATGTTTAAAATTGCAAGTCTTGAATTTAGAAAATGGGGCTTAATGTTTATGTAAGAAGTCATAAGTCCATAGCCTCGAGTCTTTTTCTGGTTATCAAATACAAAACTGAGGCGAGAAGATTTGGTACGGAATGTTCGAGGGAAGTGTGTGTGTGTGTGTGTGTGTGTGCAAGTGTTCACTATTGGAGCGTGGAGTATAGCTGAGTACGTGCCTCTCGTGGGAACGTGCAACTGAATTATGTGAATGAGCGCGTGTGCTGTGGTGGGTGTGTGGGTGCTGAGGGGTGGAGCCTGAGGGCTCTGCGTGTGTGGGGTTTGTGTGTGTGTGTGTGTTTTTGTGCAAGCACTAATATGTGCACATTTTTCTCAGTAGCCTCTTGTGAGTTTTTGCCAATGTGCATGCCTGTGCTGACACACTTTGTGTGTGTGTGTGTGTGTGTGTGTGTGTGTGTGTGTGCATGTGTGTGTGTGATATTGGCCGTGTCACCTCAGATTAGGCCCTGGTGCAGCAGCGGTGGTGGTGGTGGAGAGTGACCCCCTACCAACCGTGGCACAGTCATTAACGTGGGGAAAGAATCCCGTCTCCATGGCAACCGCGGCCGCACTGCCAAGGAGGCCACAATGAAAAGAAAAGGGGGACGTGGGGAGGGAAAAGCGGGGGCTGACGGGAAGGAGTGAAGGAGGCGAGAGAGAGAGAGGGTGGTGGTTGAGGTGGGGAGGGTGTGTCTGAAATGATGTGTGGCTGGAGATAAAGGTTGTGGGAATGACAGAGAGACGTTCATCATAGTGATGTTGATGGAGAGAAAGGGAGATGATCAGATAATCATAGCAGTGCAGCTTCTAGGATCAACACACACGTCTCCCTCGAGAACGAGATATTGATCTTTTATCTCGATGTGTTGGAAGCATTCATGTTCGCTTTAGTACATAAGATTAAGCTGAAAGTGTTAATGGGGTCGAAGGGCATCAGATCATCGTCACATTACCTGAGCAAGAACGTGTGCACATTTACACACAAAAAAACCCCCTCACTTGCTGATAGTGAACGTCAGGTCAGTGGGAATCTTTTAAAGTGATTTTATGTATTGTGTTTCAATCCGGAGTCCTAGTCGGAGCACCAGCAGCTGGCTCCTGGATGTTTTCTTCTGTGGTGTTACTGTAAACAAGATTCAGCTATGTTCAGGAGAAAATGCAGGTGGCGTGTTTTTTTTCCTGTCACTCGCTCGTGGCAGAGTGCTTTTGGAGTGAGAAAAGTAAATGCTTTCAAATTTACAAACCATTACTTGAAATCGCATTTCACACTCTCTTCTAGTATGATAAAAGGGAGTTCCCTAATAAAGAAGTTATGTATGTGTCTTGACTTCCATCGAAGGTTCATTTCACCACTGCACAGCCTGAGCGGTCCTTTTTTTGTCATCCAGGGTTATAAACTGTCTGAGTGTGACCATCATCACAACCTTATCTTAGGTACTGCATTGACAGCCATTCTCAGATGCACTATCTACCTGGAAAGCGGTGGATCTGGGCCATTCCCCAAATTTGAGATGAGAAGAATTACTCGATGTTCTTTTATTTATTTATTCATTTTTTTACCTTAGCGATAGCTCCTCGCTTTTGTCATGATAAGGCTCATGTGCTGCTTGAAAAGTTTCTTCCCTAATGGTTTCAATGAATTACCAGGCCATGAAGTTCACATCACTGAACACTGCTCCCTTTAGGCAGCCTTCATCTTACCCTACCCCAAGCATCCTCACGTTGCAGTTCCATCTTCACCATCCTTTGTCTCCTGTACATGTCCAAACCATCTCAAGCTTCCCTGTCTAACTTTGTCTCCAAGAATCACATCAAAGACACTCACCAGTGTTCTGGTGAACACACATTAGTTCCCACACCTGCTGAACTGGTCTCCAAATTTTACAAATAACCTTTTTTTTCTCTTTTAGCAAAAGTAATCTGTGAAACTGACCTCTTAAGCAGCGCGAAGCTTATTGTTAATGTCAGTCAAGTGCTGAACTTTCATTTTAATCAGTCAGTCAACTCTGAAGACTGTGATGTGATTGAGTGAGTCCAATATTGGGCTTCACTTTGGGAAAAGGAAGCTTCTGTCCGATGACCTGATTGGATTGATTGACTTCCATTAAGAAGAAGCAGGTACTGTACGACTGGGGCGCTCGCGTCATGTAAAGAAAAGCTTTTCTTTTGACTATGACTAGAAGTTCTAGAATAACAAAGTTGTTTAAATGGATCTTTGTGAGGTTACTCCCGTCACAGACTTGGTTGGCACTTAAAGAGTGAAGACAATGACTTACTGATACCTTATTTGAAACAAATATTGTTGTTATCATGATTGATGATTGATTGGTTGTTTTATACATGTAAATATAAAATGAACCCACATCGGTTTAAGGAACCGTATATGTTTTGCATCGCGTTGCATCCATTCTTAGTTTGAATCCATGGTTGGTTGTTGGTGGCTTGGAGCCAGGTAGCCCTACGAAGACCCGTATCCCGCGGTGCCATGGCGTGAACCTTCTAGGCTCTGGCTCAATCTGGACCAGGAATGTTCATCAAATGTTGTGGAAACGGAACGACTTTCAGTTTTGATACCATCTGTTTGGACTGCTTGACAGACGGGGGAGATGTGTGTTCTGGTTGTTTTAACTAACTAAATCCTGCAAATGTGTTTGTGTGTGCGCCTGCACACAGTCACTTGTGTTTGAGGTTTGTTCTGGCCTGTGAGCGCTTTGAATTCAGCGTAAGCTTTAGAGAAGTGCTCAGACCACAGCTCTGAGGTTTGTGCATCTGTGTGTATTTAACTGTGCAGAGTACGCTAACTTTGTGTAGCGTGTGCGTGTGTGTGTGGAGAGGAGGGCGTGTAGAGAAGTGGTGGCCGGCTTTGCGTCATTAGGGTGTGGTGTGATAACAGCTAGACGGCCTTCTCGTTCCCCCTCTCTCTCTCTTTCTCTTTCTACCAGCCAGATGGAGACACACCCAGTTCTTGTCTGCACTATTCACAGACACACACACACATTGTGTGTTTTAGTGCTGACTGACCGATATCTCAGAAAGAGATGGACAATAATATGCCACTATTTAGTCTACATTAAGCTAGACTGATATTTAAAATCAGATTTTAGGCTTTAAGGTCTCAAGTAACTAACATGGAGTTGCTGACATTCATCCCGCGGTGGCACACATTTGGCGGGATGCCAGGCAGCAGCATCTGTTGGTCGTAAAAGAGCCAATCAGCGGCAACATGAGTCAACTAACAGAGCTCCTAAAGAGGTCGAATAACGTGTGCGTAAATGGCAAAAACTAAAGCGTGTCAGCATGAGAGCACAAATAAAACGCGTCAATAAACAGAAGCGGCGGTCACAAGCTGAGACAAAGAGACAATAATAAACATGGAGGAATATTTAACAAGCTATTCTTTTGTATTAACAAAGGCCCAAGTGACATTGCGTAATATAAAAGGTGCGACTCGGAGTAAACGGTGCACGAAGAAGAGTTTACCAGCGCTCAGCTTCTTAATGATGAACACAGGCATGTGCTAAAAGGCTGTGCTTCTTGTTTTTTTTTTGTTTTTTTTTTAAGGGAGCCGTACCAAAATAATGACAGAGAGAAGCGAAAATTAACAAAAATGGTTGTGTTCAAGGAGAGTGAATCATCAAAATGTTCTTTGGTCTGCTTTTATTTTTGGCACTGGGGATGAAGGAAATGAAGTTATTATGTGCAACGTTTGTCACCTTAAAGAAAATAAATGTTCCCAGCTAGAGTCACGACAGCTCACAACTCCCTGACGCATCCAGAGTTCATGATTTATTGCTTCATTTCTTGTTCCTCCTCATCCCACTATTTTAATTTTGAACTTTTCAGTTATTCGACAGCTGTCAGCCTTTTTTAAAAAAAAGAAACTTTTTTGCACTTCGATCCAAGCTCTGTGGTTAGATAAGACCATCGTCTAAGGTCACGTTCATTCATGGCATTAGCATTTGTCCTGGGTGATCCATTCACTTCAACTTTGCAATGAAATTTTTTTTACCACCATGACCCGTGGCACGGTAGTTAGCACTGTTGCCTCACAGCAGGAAGGTCCTGAGCTCAGTTCCACCATCAGGTGGGGAGGAGTTTGCATGTTCTCCCCCGGGTACTCCAGCTTCCTCCCACAGTCCAAAGACATGCAGTTAGTGAGGACAGATAAATTGGAAACTCTAAACTTTGTGCGAATGGTTATCTGTGTCTATGTGTTAGCCCTGCGACAGACTGGCCACCTGTCCAGGGGGTACCCTGCCTCTCGCCATAAGACAGCTGGGATAGGCTCCAGCGCCCGCTGCGACCCTGATAAGGACAAGTGGAAGCGAATGGATGGACAATAACAATAAGGATAATAATGATTTACTTTGAGCATTACAGACAGACAAAACTGATTTTATATCACAACCCAGGGTTGGACTTTATAGACACGGCATCAAAATAATTTACAAACGGGTTGGTAAAGATTTGAGATTTAAAAAAAATGATAAATAAATAAAAAGCAAAAAAAAAAAAAATCACGTTTATATAACACAAGTGCAGGGTGACGCATGCAATCCAGTTGTGCAGCTGTATTTGCATATAGTTTGTAGTTACAGTAACGCCTCTTCTTGGGAAGTGTGTCTTGTGAACCAGCGGCGTGGGATTCCTCAGATCTCTCAGAGCCAAGTAAAAACTGCCTGCAGCACTTCCTTTTTAAGACGTCGATAAAATGACATGACAGTTTTAGGCGAGAAACTTCAAACACAATGAGTGGCTGGGGCGGTTACAGTAAACATTTATTTATTGATATAATGTCACATTCCAATGTAAGACTGATTAATTTAGTCGTTTTTCTTACCTTGAAAGTGCACGAATGTTAAAAATCTTTTCTCACATCCACTATAGTTTGTTTGCAATTACAGTTTTTTTTACATTTTGCTTAAGCAAGAGTTTTGACTTGTTTCGTACTGGTGCCAAGGCCAGTGTGCTGATGCATCTCTGTGTGTTTATGTTTGTTTGTTTGCATATTTCATTGATGTTAAAAAAGCAACGAGCAAGGCATAATTATACGTGCAGAATGACATTAAAAAAAACAGCTAAGTAAAATATTACATTTCCTGTTTTTGAACAAAAACGGGAAGATGTTTCAAGCTTTTGTTTTGAAGCAACGTGAGTCCTCTGCTTTTATGGGTTGAGTTATTAGCTGTGAAGTTTTTCACCTGATGGGAAATGGTTCATGTGTACCCAGCTAACATCATGACAATCCAACACTCTCTGATGAATACACGTTTTTCTTTTGATTTATTCTTGTATCATTTTGTTTTCCAGCTACATTAATTATTTTAACTTGCTTTTGTTTTTTGTTTTTTTTTTCTCTTGTATCTGGAGAAAGATGAATAGTATTTATTCCACATTAGACACGTTTTACTCGTCATCGTTTACTTTTACCTTGTTGTTGGAGAAGCAGACCTTAGCTGTTGTGTCGACGTTCCTCCCACTTTCATCCAAGTCATCAAGTTATATAGGACAAATGTTCAGGTACGAGCACCTCTCTGTTCATACCTGGCATTAGCAGGTTTCTTGGCGTGACCCAGTCACAAATCGACATCATGCATCCAGTGACTGTTTGTAGCTGTCTTACTAATTTTTTTGTATAACCAGATAAACACTTGACTTGCATTGCTTGTGTTGTAAAGACTTGTGCACTTCACCAATTTTACAAAACTACTTCTACTGGCATTAATCTGAAGTTGTCATCAAGCCAAATCTGAAACTATCAAACCCACTTATGTACTCTGTATTCTGACAATCCATGTTTGTGTATTTCTTACTTGGCCACACAGCGGCTGTGTCCCAATTCGGGGGCCGCAGCCGATGTGGGACACATTAGTAGGCCGATTACGTCACAGCGACGCGACGTAGGCTGTCCCAATTCGTAGACCGCACATGCGGCCGACAAATGCAACCTGCATTTCCCCGAATTTGTAGGATGGGTCTGATGTATCCTACGTGGCCCACCATATCCCAGAATTCATAGCGCGGGCCAATTCCAGTGTCCACCACTGGCGGCAGCAACGGAGACGGTAAAATTGAGGTGGAAGCGGTAAGGGCGGGGCGAAGCGGTAAGGCCGGTAACAGCTGGTGACGCAAATCTGAAGGCTAGACTGTCCCATTTCACAAGCCTCGCACTTCCGGCCGCCGCGTTCTACGTGGGCTGCAGCCGACTCGGACCGCGTTGGCTGCACATACGCCTGAATTGGGACACAGCTAGCATCACCTAAAATGACACGTACGAACCGATCAGTTTGTTCACAGTCACTTTTGAATGTAGTCTGTGAAATATGATATGCATGAATCCATAGTGAGTAATGGGGGAATTCACACCTCTTCTTAGGAAGTTTGAAAAATGAGGCGTCTGGACTTCTTTATGTCTCACCTCTCGTCCAAGTGGCTTGTTCAGTTCTAAAATAAAAGCTTGAAATACCTGGGACTCTCCACCTCGTCCAGTCTCTTGGATGAGACGTTAAACGTCTTCACAAACTTAAGGGAGTCCAGTTGCCTCTTTGTTTTTAAGCTCTGTAGAATACCATGACCTAGATGACTGAGACCCTACACAGATAAGCCAGCTTTCCAGATATGATGTACACGTGAGTACTTGCAAGAGTTACCGATTACCTGACTGAAGTCATGTTAATGATTGTCAAACCCGTTTAAGACTGGATCTAAAACCATGTCAGTGGCTTGTGTTGGTGTTTGTTTTTATTTAATTTGTATTTTTATTGACTTTAATAACAAAAGGAAGAAGCCAAACCAAACGCATGGCTATAAAATCTAATCCCAGTTATAACTTACATCCATTTAAATCATAGTTACAGAGTCATTGTGCAGGGCTTCCTGTTAACTGTCACTGATGAAACAGGTGTGTTTATGAGCAGTATAACTGACTTGGCATGTTTATTGCCTCCACACATGTAGAAATATCAGATGTGATTTCACGCTAGACATTGACCCCTCCGTTGTAGCACGCACTGTAATTTCCATTTCAGGTTTCACTTAAGTAAATTGGCACTTTGATATTGGGGTTTAATTTTGAACAGGTGAGAATTGCATGCAAATAATAATTGTGCTTGTACGACTGTTGGGTTTCCTTTTGAAGGCCATTAAAGGTCATGCAAATCGAGGCTTGCAGAGAGAGTGGGCACGTTGAAACAGTGATGGTCAGGTTGGCGTCTTGAGTCTTTGGCAGCGATCATGTCTGACAAAGAGTTCCTCAGAAGTCTTCATTAAACGTTCTTTTGCAGAAGTACTCCCAGCGACCCTGCTGTGGCACTTGGTTGAGCTCTGAATCATCAGACGTGTCAAACATAGTACAGCTGCCAGCACAGGAAGTCTAAAACAAGCAGGAATACACTATGTTTGTGATACTTGTACCGCTTTAACTTGTGGTAAGGCAGCCATTGCTTGTAGTGAAAATACTGTCAGTGTACCTTAGACCTTCATATTGTCACTTCTCCAAAGTGGGTCGGTGTGATCAATGGTAGTAGGTAGGTACACTGGTAATACTAGATTATACACAGATTATGGTAAGTGTTCGTTTTAAACAATTAAAAACTTAATATTGTAACAATCTGTTACATTATGAGTAGGGTTGAGACATCCCGTCGACGCAATCGATTATGTCGACGCGTAAAATACATCGACGTAAAACGTTTGTGTCAATGCATCGTTACTTTCAAAAAAACACATGTCGGCAGCGAGTAGCGGTAACATGTCGACTTAAACCACGCCCCCCGAACACGCAGTTCTACAGTATGGGGATATTTGAACCGAAAAGGAAGTGATTCAATCGTTTGCCTGCTTTGTAAGGTGGAAATGGCCGATCATAAAACGACCGTAAGTTTTCAACTTTTTTACTAACGCTGGTTTTTACCCTTTAATTCATCCAGACACCCCCCACGTAGACACACACTCAGAGATAAACACCCAACCTCCGTAAATGCAAAACTCATTTAAGCTGCTTAGCAGTAACATATATCATTAGATTCATCGATGCATCGAAAAATTAATCACTAGATTAATCGATTCGGAAAATAATCGTTTTGCCCAGCACTAGTCCAAACACATACAGATG
>VURO01035109.1:0-22297 GCA_015108175.1 Pelvicachromis taeniatus | reverse complement strand
AGTAATAAAAAAATAAAAAAACAAAAACAAAGAAAGAAAAAAAAAAAAAAAAAAAAAAAAAAACAAAAAAAAAAAAGGAAAAAAAGCAAAAAAAAAAAAAAAAAAAACAGGAAGTTAGCCACAGCTAATCAGAGGAGCAAGAAAGACATTGACACAAGGGAAGACAGGTATTGGACAGAGGAACGATAGAAGACAGACAAATACAGAGAGAAAACAAGGAATCGAAAGGGAACACAGAAGGAACTAACTAGAACAAATAGAAACAATAATGGAACTAAATTACTATAAGAACTTGGGAAGGACATTAAAACAGGATTAAAAGCAATAACAAAATACAATGAACCATGCATAAATAACTAACATGAGCATGAATGAAAACTAAAGGCCCATAAACATCAAACTCAAGCAGAAAACAAACCAAACTCCAGAAAACTGAACACCCTCTGCCCAAGGCCAACACTTGACATAACCACAATGACAAAAGGGTCACATCAGGTGAGATTAGCTGTGCACAAAGTGTCCTGTTAAATTCTAAAAAGTATCAGAAACGCACAATTTTACACTTACAGTGTTAGTGTTTATAATATCCATCCATCCATTCTCACACAACCTTTAATTTTAGAATTACATCATTTGTTTTGGTATAGCAGCTTTCTGGCTTCAGCATTTTCTTCATCACATCACTGTTTCTGGTTCAGCGCTGTCGAGCTGTTAGAAATGCAACCACACAGTGACCATAAATGTAGACATTAACATCAGGTTGTTTTTATTGTACTGATGTATGTTCAACTTGTCATTGCCAAAAAATCTGTTTTTTCTTCACAAAGTAATACTCTTAAAAGTAAACACACTGTTTAATCTGGATAAATATATTAAGACAAAAAAGACACCTGAAAAACTGCAGTTTGGATGTAAGTCATCAGGATCGCTAAATGTATGTAGATTAAGTAAATTATCATTTTAACTGTCAAGCTTCTTCTGAATTTTAGTTCATTTCTTTTTTTTTTACCTCAATGTTTTCTAGGGATGTATTGTCACGGTCCTGGGTCTGTGACCCAGCGTTTTGTGTTTATTGTGATTATTATTATGTGTAAACTCTTGTTTTAGGGGTTTTGGTTCGGTTTGCCCCTTTTTGTGATTCTGTGCTCCTGTTTTGTGCCCTGTCACCCGTGTTCTGTGTTCTGTTTCAGGTCCCTGAGTGTATGCAGCATGTGTTTCCTGTTTTACTTTGTAGTTCTGTGTCTCATGTGGATGTGTCCTGCTTTGCCCTCGTCTGTGTGTTTTGTATCAGCTATGTTCCTCATGTGTTCTGATGCCTCTCATTATCCTTCTGTGTATTTATGTCATTGTCTCCCTCAGTTCACTGTCCTGTCGTACTCGCAACCTGCTGTGTGCTCCTGCTTGTGGGCTTTTGTGCTCAGTGTAATTCTTCCAGTTATTTAGTGTCTTTACAGCAATAAAACTGCTGTTTTCAGTTCACCTTTGCCTCAGCGTGCCTGCAGTTTGGGTCCTTTCTCTGCCTACCTGCACACAGCCTGCTTACCATGACATGTATAGTGTTATATGACTGAATACAACTGCACCACTCAATATAAACCAACAAACCAAGAGAACTTTCACTATTTTCCTTCCCTAGCCTATTTTAAAGGGCACAAATTGGACTAATTTTCAAGTTTTTAATTTTATTTAATTCATGTTGAATAGGTTTAATGATAACACGAGTAATAATACAACATTCAGATCCATTATACATACAAAGAGAATAGAATGCATGTGATAGATATGCCTTGTCTCCCGCTCAGCCTGTTCATAAGAGTATTTAAGCCAGATGTGTGGTCTGTGGTTTTCGAGCTCAGTTTGTCAATTTCCTCTGATTAATTTTTCTTCTATGTGGGTTGAATATGTTTTTTTTCCTCACATTTACAATGATATTTATAAAGGGTATAAAGACAGATTTCCATCTTCAGCATCTTTTTCTCTGGATTAAAAGTTTAGATCCTCAAAGTTCTCAAATCGCTGCCCCTAGGTGTCCCTTGGTAACATTTAATGCAGCCCCTCTAGCAACAAGGAAAGAATGCCCTACTCTACATTTGATTCAAATTCAGTGGGCGTCACACCATGACACACACAGTAGCCAACAGCAAAACATTTGGTGTTCTTAGCTGATGGCTGAGGCATTTTAGAAGTAGAGCTAGCAGAAGCAGAATGGGTGTGTGAAAAGTGCCAATGTTTATTTAATAATAATATTAACACTTTATCTTAAGAAGCTTTCAGAACACTGAAGGAGACCTTATACAGAAAATAAAAAAATAAAGAACAATGAAGAAAAACCTATCAATTCAACAAAACATGTTTACAATATATAAAATCATTGAGAACGGAGGACTAATCTGACAAATAAAACCGGGACTTTTTAGGACTACGTATAAAGTTTCAAATGTGTTTGAACCAAGTTCCCAGTTTGTCTCCTTTTGTTGTTTCCAGCCTCTGAAAGTTGATACTTTGGGCAACGTCACATGTCACATTTCTAAATCAGTTGATAAAATGTATGAAGATGTTCTTGTGCAAGTGAACAGTCAAAACAATTTGTGTGCATGCGTCTGTGTTTGTCCTTCCAAAAGATTATTTATGTGTTTTGTTATTTATTTATATTTATTACTTATTAATGCAGGCTCGTACGTACTCCCTTATTAGTTACCGAATAGACAACATGTGGAAATTAGAGGAAATTACCCAATAAAGGAGTGGTCATGCAGGTGGTGACTGCAGACCACTTCTGAGTACCTATGCTTTCTGGCTGATGTTTTGGTCACTTTTGAATGCTGGTGGTGATTTCACACTAGTAGTAGCATGAGATGGGGTCTACAACCCACACAAGTGGCTCAGCTTTTGCAGCTCATCCAGGATGGCACATCAATGTGAGCTGTGGTAAGAAGGCTTGCTGTGTCTGTCAGCGTAGTGTCCAGAGCATGGAGGCGCTACCAGGAGACAGGCCAGTACATCAGGTAATGTGGAGGAGGCCGTAGGGGGGCAACAACCCAGCAGCAGGACCACTACCTCCACCTTTGCGCAAGGAGGACTGGGGCCAGTCTTCACAGATGAAAGCAGGTTCACACTGAGCACATGTGACAGATGTGACAGAATCTGCAGATGCTGTGGAGAACGTTCTGCTGCTCCTTCAGGAGACCATCCGTCACCTCATCAGGGGCATGCCCAGGCATTGTAGGGAGGTCATATAGGCACATGGAGGCCACACACACTACTGAGCCTCATTTTGACTTTTTTTTAAGGACTTTACATCAAAGTTGGATCAGAATGTAATGTGTTTTTCCACTTTAACTTTGAGAGTGACTCCAAATCAAGACCTCCATGGGTTGATAAATTTGATTTCCATTGATATTTTTTGTGTGATTTTGTTGTCAGCACATTCAACCATGTAAAGAGCAAAATATTTAATAAGAATGTTTCATTCATTCAGATCTGGGATGTGTTATTTTTGTGTTCCCTTTATTTCTTTTTAACAGTGTAGTACTGGATGCATGCTGGCAATTCAACTACAACACTACATGTGGCTGCTGACTTAAATAGACAAGCAAATACATCATAATGCAATCTGTCAAATAATTTAGTTATTTAAGACAAGCGTCAGTCTTCTGACTGTTTTGTGCTTTTGCTGTAACACCTGCTGTATGCTACATTTTATAAATAGCATTTGAATATGTTTACACAACACCATGTACCGTTTGGCCTTTAGACTATCAATAGGTGAGCTTCCTGATTATGTTGTTAATATTTGCTTGCTGAGAGATAAAAGTTTTATCCTTTGTTACATAAATAAATGACAAAGATTATGGGTCACATAGAGCTCACTTTGATCTTAAGTGGGCCAGACCAGTAATACTCCCCTGTTTACCAGTGAAAAGAAGCATAACTACACACTTAATCCCTGAGTTAACTCTTTACTCCTTCAAAGCTTATAGGAGTAAACCTTGAAGCTCTTTTCTGTCATCATGATAAAGACATACTGCTGTGGCTCAGACATACCCCCAAAGCTAAAGAAATAATAATGATGAAATAAAACAGAGGAGAGACAATAACATGACCTAACATGTTAGCTGCAGAAGTGACAACTAACATTAAATAGCTAATAGCAAACATGTATTTACAATACTATATGAATCCTGTGATTAAAACACACATTCCTTGTTTTTTTTTTGTTTTTTTTGTTTGTCCCCGATAACACCTGATAACATCCTGATTCTTTTAAGCATGCCCCAGTCCATTTGACCTCTCAGGGCCACCCTAGATTGGCTGTCTTTAGGTGAATAAGTCACAAGCCAGAAATTCCCAGTTTCCAAATGGAAATTTTTTGTGGAATGCCCCTCAACTCTTTCAAGCAGACCAACATACCCAGATATAGCAATACAAGATGTCAGCACTGAATGCAAATCTATAAACTTTTAATCTGTAATGCCACTGTTGTGCATTTTTTACTCACCTAAAAAAAAGGCATACACAGAGACACTGATCAGGCTCTATCCATGAATCTGTCTAAAGCACACAAAAAAGAAGAAAAAAGTATTATGCTGTATTGCAAGTGATACCTAAATAGCTCTACCTTTCTGTGAACCAAAAACATCCTGTTTTTCCTGTTATTTCCTGGAAAGCACTAATTCGGGACTGACATTCAAATTCTGAGGTATCTGGAATGCGGCATTTAAAAGTACAAAAATATGTGCGGTCCATCACATTTTCCAATGCCACCACTTCTGCCGGATTGCAGTCTTCGCAGGGCTGCTTCTGGTTCCCGGGCCTCATGTTTGAGATTCCGGGGTTACGTGATCAGATAACTGAGACGGTACATTCCCGGGATTGATAAGATTTATTAGAAATCTCCCTCTTTTCTATAGAGGATATGACAAGTCCAATATTTGCTGACTCAAATATTGTCATGTTTATGAGCGCAGGGATGTGTGCACACCTTTGGCAAACTTCTGAGGGGGTCAGATGACGGTGTTTTGAACACGGTCAGACTGGATCCTATAGGTCGGAACATCTAAATACATATCAGGGAAAGTAGGCCAAGCACAAACAGAGCTCCCCAGGCATGTTCGGCCACATTCTGTCATCTGTGAAGTAAGAGCGGCAGGTGTGACTGAATCAGCCGAAGAAAAAGAGCATGGGAAACTCAGTAAACAGCAGGTGGCCGGGCTGCTTGTTGTCACATGCATCCAATGCCTTTATGAGTGACTGAGCATTATTGATACAGGTGCATTTTTTTAATAGACTGCTTCATAGTAGAAATCACAGCTGAAATCACTACATCATATTTATCTGTGATTACAGCTGAAAGTCAGATGAAAGAAAGATCAAAAACTCGGGTGTGCCTTATTCATTAGAAGGACACATGGAGATACACAGTGGTCCAATAGGAAGTCACGATAGGAGTTCCAAGGCTAAGGAAACGTTTCTATTGGTTGTGCGGGTATTAAGTGGGCGGGGTTAAGCAAATACTTGAACAAAACAAGCCGAGAGCGTGCAGTAACACGAGCGAAAGAGGAGTCCGGGGAACACTGAAGTGTGAGCGGCGACGCTGTGGACACGAGAACGAATGGACCTACAGACACGGGCGTAGGCCAACAGCAGAAACACAGCCTGTGGCGTCAGGTAGGAAGTATGTCACTGCAGTCGGCTCTTATTACAACCTAAATGTGTGCTCAAAGAAACTTTTTAGGTAGCAAAGACAGTTTGTTTTCACGTAAACACGCCCGTATTTGAGCGCCGTGGGCTTTTGCACTAAAGACGTCTGTGATTCCTGGTGCTCGGTGCTTTCTAGGCTCTACAGAAGTACACTGTAGGAATTTAGCTCAACTCTTAGATGTATAAGAGGCAAAAAAGCTAAAACAAAAAAGCTTTGTCTGTAGTATCACTACTATAACTGATCTGTTGCAACATTGAAGTAGCATTGATCACATTGCAGTATCTGGTCACAGGTAAAGGAGAGAGCACAGTTTCTATAGCCATTTCCAGAGCTTTTGAAAAAACACGTGCAACACTTACAGCTTTAAACAAATATGCCACACAATCGTCAGCCCTGTCTTACAGATCCAGCTGCAGCTATTCGTGGTGAGCTTCACACAGCTGGTATGTATGACAGGGCCATCTTATGGAAACCTGCGTGTGCCCAGCCACAGCCACAAAGAGGCATCAGCTGATTCTCAACCTGTGACTGGGGATCCTGTTCGATGATTAGTTATGTTTTGCTTTCTGTCTCGATCAGTTCATGTTACTGTATAATAGATATTTTATAATGATGCCTGGGATTTGATGTGAATTAGAGTATCATGTGTGTGTCCTTGTGCAACATGAGTAATATCTGCTGTATTTTTTCTTGCCTCTGCACAATGATTTGTTTGTTTAAATATGCTGGTTTGTACTTGTTTTTAGGTCTATTGTTAGTGGCGGTTAATGATGGAGTCCAGCAGCGAAAGCAAGAGGATGACCTCTTACCTCCCAAGCAACCCCTCAGCTGAGAACCAAAAACTGACCTCATCCAGAGAACCAGGTATAAACAGCCACTGATATTGTCTTTTATCAGACTGAATAACATCCCTTAAATGGGAGGTGACGACAGGTTTAAAAGTGTGCATGTGCACGTTTTGTTTAGCGCTGATATGTTACTTCATTAAAAGTATAAATAGGGTTAAAAAAAGGGGGGGGGGGGATTCTCTGCTGAACATTGCTAAAGACTTAAATCCCTAAGAATGCATACAGTGAAAGACAGTGTTGGCTGTCTCTTAGAGACAGAAGATGTAGATGATTGGAATACTGTCTCGATGTGGAACTGAGATGTAATGATTTGACTCAGCATCTGGAAAACTCTGCTTCTTAGAATGGATAAATGAATCCTAAGATTATTAAGCTGAAGCAAAAGAAAGACATTTGCTGCATGAGCAACTTCTTCACATTAGCTGTTTCTCAAACACTCATTTATGATTAAACCAAAACATGTTTATGACAGATTTTTATGCTTGAGTCCTGGTCGTGCTGACCTTGGTTGCACAATAGCAAAAAACGTTACACAGACTCCATCCATGATTTTAAAAACGGAACTCAGTCTGCTTCATACGTGACTAAACTACATGTTAGAAATAGAAGTGACTAAACTGAGATATACTGATGTTCCAAGTAATAATTTGCATCGATCAGGAGCTTGGACAAATCTCGGTTTAGCTCAGCATCCAGATAACTCTGCAAACGTGCTTCTTAGAATAGTTTAATGAATTGCAGGAATACAGAGCTGAGCTTCTCGAACGGTGATTTATGATTAAGCCAAAAGGTGCTGATGTCTGATTTCTCGTGTCTCAGTCACGATGTACTTATGTGCCAAAAATGTGACACAGACTCTTTACATAATGCCCACCCACTGTTTGGAAAAACATCAATCACCTTGCTATTGGCCTTAATATTGGAAAGAGTACATTTTATGATAATGAATACAGGAGTCAGGCTAACTGGCTGTGTGTTCTTTGGGGTAAATAGTGTACACTGCATCCAAGTGTGTCCTAAAAACTGCTTGTGTGTACTGTTTCAATCAAGAAAACTGTGCAAAATAATACCGCAGATACTGAAGTGTGGCACTGCCAGGCTTGCACTTGACCTGGATGCAGAAACAAACACTTTGCTTTCACTCCACTGGCTCTGCTGTACATGGACTTCATTGGTAGTCAGATAAGGACAGCTAACAGGTCATGGTAGGCCAAAAAACATTTCCCAATGGTGGACCCTCCAGCCACAGTAAACATGTGTTTGTGTGTCTAAGGTAGGCCGGCACATGGTTGGAAATAAACAATTATTTGTTTCAAACACTGTGTGAAAATGTCACAGCTTACAAATATTTAAAAAAGTGGGGTTGTTTTCCAGAACAGTAGAATGAGGAAGACCTCCATGTTGAGGTACAAATGCAAGTGCGCCACTGCGAGTTCTGAGTTAAGGGATCACAAGCTGTGACATGCAAACAAATGACATAAAATCCTATTATTAGACAGCCATTTAATGGAAATGACTGGACTGGGGCTGAGTGCTGGGGTCATAGGGGGTTGCAGCTAAACAGTCAAAGCAAACGTTGCAGCATTAAATAGTTTGCAGCTGTGTCAGGTTTCCTTGAGTCATGTATCACAGTAATTTATATAATAAAAGCTCTCACTCACTGGTGTCGTCGTTAGAGATGCGTTTAAGTTTATAGCTTTAGAAAGTACAGTTAATAACAGGTGCAGGGATATTATCACCTAATGTGTTATAACTAATGATGCATTATGTAAGATAATGCTATGGTCATCTTCTTCCGCTTTCATCTGTAACAATAATCTATCTCTCAACGTGAAGCCCTCCTAGCACATGTTCACACACACAGGCTTACCAGATTGCTTCATTCTTCTTGTGATCCTTGACCACTAATTCCACACAGTCAGCACTATTAATGACTTCATGGTCGGGTGAACCTTCTGAGGACTCTTCGTAAACCCTGACTCGATTGAATGTTTGTTTCTTAAGTGTTTTTTGCTGTGGAAGGTGAACGGACACCGCACCGCATTAGCTTACGTAATATCACCTACTCCCCCTCCACACTCTGTTTACCAAGTTCTTTATCCTGCATATGAGCTTGACAAGTCATAAACAAGAACATATTAGAGCACTTATAGCACTTTTTACAAGGCAATACAAAAACCGTAGAAGGTTTTTGTATTGCTGTTTAAAAGTGAGGCTCAACAAAGCAGTATTAAAAAGATGCCATCCATTCTCGAATAGAGTTATTTTTTAAATTTAAAATGTTTAACTATTTATTAGTTTGCAAGTAAACCTTATTCAGAACAAACACTTGTAGGACATACTACTTCAAGATGTTAATTTTTCCTCTCAGTCTTTGTAATTGGCCTTAACCACCAAATAAAAAGGACAAGCGGTAGCTGCTTATGGGATAGTACCAAGTATACATAAAATTCACATGAGGCTTTGTTAAAGATACAGTCAGTCTTTTTTTTATTATCTATTTAATAGAAAAAAGAATATTGTGCTTATTACATAGGCCTGTGTATAATTATGTCTCCTTATTATGTATCAATTCTTTGCAAAAACTTTTAATAAATTAAAAATACACAGAAACAGATGTCAGTTTGTGGAAGCAGCCATGTCATTCCACCACGTTGAATACAGTGGCCTAATTGTTTAGGCAGGACAGCCTAACACAATTATCCCCCGCCCCCCCATCTCTAAACATCAACTGATGCTTATAAGCTAGCATTAGGCCAGTTAACGTTAGGCTCAAGAATGCTAAACAAAATCACTTTCCCTCTGACAAATAGTTTGATTACATCAACACATCGTATGAGAGTTTATTTGCGAAGTGTCTAAATCCAACAGTGTTACAGTCACACTCACTACAACTAAATGGCAGTCAGAGACAATTGTCCTATGGTGGCCACCGTAGCTTGCATCGTGGACTTGAATTGGGAGGGATAGGAAAACAATTCAGTTGATTGCAGTCTACTGACATCTAGTAGTAAGATTTAACACACTGTAACTTTAATACGTTAATCCACAGCACTGTGTGCTTGCATAAGAAAACATTAGATGGTATCAGATCACCTTAGGTGAGTTTCCTTGACTTACTTAATTGTAGTCCAATGCCTTTTAAAACTTTTTAATCTTATCTGGTCTACAAGTGTTTTGGAAGCTGTTTTAGGAATTGGGTAACATGTTGTAAAAGCATTTTACCTGGGGCAGAGTCCGTTTTGTGGCCAATCAAATACGTTTTCAACCTGTTCTTCCATTCTAAACTGAATGGCTGTTTCTAGCATTGACATGGCGGTGCAGTGATTAGCACCTGTGCAGGAAACGTCTGGCTTTGTATGTTGAAACTCCAAAGTGATGTGTGTTAGTTTAACTGATTTATTTCTAAACTGACTGTAGGTATGAGTATAAATGACTGTTTGTTATCCTTGTGATGGATCCCACCTAGCATCAACAGGGATGATGTCGGGACACGTTACTTAGGCCAAAAAAGGGAGTGTTGACATACGTATATTGCAACTTCATTCTGACTCACCATTTTCCCTATTGAGCAGCATTGACTTGAGCCAGTCTAAATGTGGAACTTTGTCACAGAATGTGGGACAGGGGGACGAGGAACAAAAATGCTGTGCAGTGACATATGAAAGTGGTGGTTACTCTAACCCCACCTCGTGCCATATGTAGTCCACAACCCTTTCTCTGTATTTCTCTGTATTACTGATAATGTTCGAAAAACACAACACAATAAAACTAGTTCCACTTGCTGGGTAAACCTACCATCCCAAAAAGTGAAGCAAGGAGACTGGAAACTTGCACTTGGAGTTTAATTCAGTATAGCTATCATCTTAATATATATTCTCTCACTGTTTTTTCTGTATTTCTGTCCCTTTCTGCAGGCTGCAGCTGGCTGGTGGTGATTGCGGCCATAGCGGCTTCTCTGAGCGGCCTGATGTTGGGCTATGAAATGGGCCTGACCTCTGGGGTCCTGCTGCAGCTGCGAGGCCTCCTCTCGCTCTCCTGCAGGGAACAGGAACTGCTGGTCAGCTCCCACCTGCTCGGTGCACTCCTCGTCTGCCTGGCTGGAGGAACTGTTTTAGATCGCTATGGCCGGCGCTGCTCTTTGCTCCTGAGTGCTCTTCTAGTAGTTGGCGGCACTGTTGTGCTCATCGCTGTAGCTTCTTTTGTCGCACTGACACTTGGCCGCGTAATTGTGGGAATGGGAACATCTCTTTCAGGGACAGCAGCTTGTTTGTACATTGCAGAGATCTCACCGAGGGATAGGAGAGGTCTGCTGGTGACGCTGTACGAGCTGATGTTGGTTGTCGGTGTAATGCTGGGATTCGGTTGTAGTTACGCCTTTGCTACCGTACCTCATGGCTGGGTCTATACATTTGGACTAGTAATTCCTCCAGCACTGTTGCAAATAGGTGCGCTCATATTCCTCCCACCCAGTCCACGCTTCCTTGTTGCTCAGGGCAAAGTGGAGCGAGCAAAGAAAGTGCTGGCCAGAATGAGAGGCGCGAGTAAGGAGCGTGTAGAAGTGGAGCTCAGGGATATCCAAGCTGGACTGAAAGAAGAATCGGAGCATAGCTTCTTGGAGCTTTTCAGTTCCAAAGCTAACCTGCGTTCACGGCTGCTAATAGGTGTGGCCTTAGTCTTCCTCCAGCAGGCTACTGGACAGCCCAACATCCTTTCCTATGCTTCACCACTTCTCCGCAGCGTTGGCTTCGACAGTGATGCTGCAGCAACCCTGGCCTCCACGGGGTTCGGAGTCGTTAAAGTAGTCGGTACCATCCCTGCCGTGTTGCTGGTCGACCGTTTGGGACCGAAGAGCTTTTTGTGTGTGGGTGCTGTCGCTATGGGATTGTCGCTGGCTGCTCTTGGTACATTGACTCTACAAAGTCACACTCACCTCACAAGCCTGTGCAATAGCCAAAGTCCTCTAAACAACACTTATTTATCATGGGATTTAAACGAAACTTTCACAGACTTTGAGAATAGTGGAGCTTTGTCTACCCACCTCCAAAACCAGTGGAAGAGTGAACAGGTACAAGGGCCCAAAACAGAGAATGATGCAGCGTGGGAATCAGTAGGAGGAAGGACTCATGTTGAAGTATCATCATCACTGAAATGGGCGTCATTGATCAGCCTGCTGGTGTATGTGGCAGCCTTCTCAATTAGTCTTGGACCAAGTAAGTACCTGTACATTATGGTTTACATACACATGGATTGTCTCTGTATTTATGTAGAGACTGGACATATAAGCTGGACATTGCTTCTGAGACTGAAAGGTGAAACCTTAAACATGCATTTTTGTTTCTAACGGTCAGTAGGGTTCAACTCCTGTGGTTGCAAAAAACACTTCCTGTTATGTAAGGTGGTTGGAAAGTTAACCCATTGTTTCCAATGTCTGCTTCATTAGTAAACATTTTCCTTGGCTCAAGTGAACATT
Organism: Pelvicachromis taeniatus; assembly: GCA_015108175.1. Lineage (NCBI taxonomy): Eukaryota > Metazoa > Chordata > Actinopteri > Cichliformes > Cichlidae > Pelvicachromis > Pelvicachromis taeniatus. The sequence continues at coordinate 10,275 of VURO01035109.1, read as the reverse complement.
TGACTCTTATTGAAGTTTGAATTAAGTTCATAATGCATTTATTATAGTCCCCATTAGAGTCAGAAACAGGGATAAACTGAGGTATGCTGGTCACTTGTGCAGTGTCCCTCCAGCTTCACACTTAGATCCATCCTATGATCATGACATCTGGTTTCAAAAAGCTGAGATGGAAAGAAAATACAATCAGCTTGTGGTAAGATAGTGAGAGTTCATTAACTCTCATTAACCTTAAATGGTTAAGGGAATGGTTATATACAGTCTTCTGTGGGCACTTGTCCATGTCATGCTATATAAATAAAATTGAGTTAGACTAAATTTCTTATACCCCCCATGTGTTTGACTTTAATCTCTTTTTAGTGGTGTACGTCGTACTCAGTGAGATCTTTCCGATGGGAGTCAGAGGTAGGGCTGTATCGGTGGTGTCGGCTGTAAACTGGGCCACAAATCTGCTGATCTCCATGACCTTCCTCACCATCACAGGTGAGTACTGTATTAGTTATAATTTACAGATTTTAGGTTCTAGCTCACTGTGGTAGTGCTATACTTAGAGCAGACTAAAGAGCCTGGACAGAAAGACAGCTGGTTTCTTTAAGTTTCTTGAAGATGTTTTATTTCTCAGCCAAGAATCTTCTTCAGTTTTAAAACAAAATGATGGACAGGTATTTAAACCTTAGTGGGGTTGTCCCTTATTAGGGTGTTTGACCCACTTTTGATCATGTGCCTCATCACATGAGCCAAGGTGTGAAAAAAGGCATGGATCATTATCCACTGGTGTGAAATGCACTGGAATGTCATGCTTGGAGAAAATGCTCCTGAGATTCTCTGATAAACGTGCTACTTTAGACCCAGCCAACGGGTTCATCTCAAAGACAAAAGTCCCAAACACTAAAAAGTAGTGTATGCTGTTTGGTGCAGCAAGGAGTGCGCAGACCTCTACGTTGGAGAAAGCAAACAGTCACTCCATAAAAGCATGGCACGACATAGAAGAGCCACCTCAACAGGACAAGACTGTACATCTGCATCTAACAGATAAAGGTCACTGTTTCGAGGATGCCAACGTTCACATTTTGGACAGAGAAGACAGATGGTTTGAAAGAGGAGTGACAGAAGCCATCTATGTCCACTGTGAACAACCATCCATGAACTGAGGGGGTGACTTACGACACCAACTCACTGCCACCTACAATGCAGCTCTGAGATCCCTTCCCTGATGCCTCAACCCCACTCATATCTTACGTCAAGTGATCTCAATGGTCAGGTGACCGCCTCACAGTGGTTTCACCTTAACCCTCCGGTGATAATGACCCACACCTTTTTTAAAACCTTTTTTAGACAAATGATCAATGGTGGGTCGACAAACCTCCAGCTAGGGTTTAAATACCTGCGACTCTCAACCATTTGGTTTTAGAACTGATGAGAGGTGAAACGTCGTCAAGAAACATACAGACTTGAACTTAAAGTCTAATCGCTTTTCTTTCCAAGCTCCATTGGACTACCATAACCTGAATGACTGAGAGCCTACACTGACATTTATTTGCATCAGACATCTTTAAACTGGTGCGAGAATTCACAGAAACTCTATGTAATTCTCATTTTATCAGTAAACAGACTCACCCATACTGTAATATTCATACCTGTGACTAATTTGACTTGTGGAAACAAAAACAAATGTAAATAAGTTGTCAAATGAGAAAACTTGCTATGAGCACATCCAGCGCGTCGGTGTGTTGCCCAAACGTCAAAAAGTTTCCCAATATGCCAAATGTTTTTTTGTTGTTTTTTTTTAATGATTGACAAGTCTGGACTTCAGGTAGGAAGCCAGTTTAGCTCCTGGACTCTTTTACTTTTTAGTCATACTGTTGTAAGAATGCGGTATGAGTATGGGTTTGACATTAACTTTTTGAAATAAGCATAGTATGATTAAAACGCCGCTCCCTGTCGTATGTAGGGTAGCTACACAAACAAAGCTCAAACCAGTCCTACCATTCATGCTAAAGGGCAAGTTCCAAACTGTGTAATTCTTCTGCAACTTACAAATTAGCCTTTTCTCTTCTTAAGTAAGTCAGTCTGTACGTCTAGCAGGTAAATATTTAAGGAAAAAAGATAAAACTCAGAGGTGTAGTAGCAATATTTAGTATGTAACATGACAAGTAGTGTTGTTATGGTAACATGAACAGTCACAAATTTGTGTTTTTCCAGCTGGCATACTACACTATACGGTTGAAAGGTTTTTGTTTACATGTGCTTTGGCAAAGAAGATGTTGACCAGATGGCAACATACGATGTCCCTGTATATATATTGGTCGATTAGAATCCATTCAAAGATTTGCAAATTATGCATGTCATATATTCTAGTGCACTCATATGTCCTCACAGATTCCTGAACTCATGGAGCAAATTTCAGTATTTTCTTTTAATACGCTGCTGCCTATTGGCCCGAATGTCACGGGCAGTCATGCAACTTCATTGTTATCCCAGCTTTCATAGTGAGATGTGTGGTGTGCCAACAACAACGTCCGGTTGTACGTCATCACGTTTTGGACGTAACCTCATGTCAAGATGAACATGTTTTTGGTCTATTGCAGGAAAATGAACTTTTAAAAAACCCTGTAAAATTCATCAGTCTTAACATTTGGCTTTTTAAAATTAAATTTGGATGATTTGCAAATCATTTATCTATTTATTTTATATATATTTTACATAATATCCCATTTTTTTGGAAACAGGTTTGCATATGCAGCAAGTATGTTATTGTATTATATTAAGTGTTTCTTTTTTTTTAAAGAAAACATTGGTGTGCCCAATGTTATGTTCCTGTACTCTACCATGAGCTTTGTTCTGCTGGTATTCGTCATCCTCTGTGTCCCTGACACCAAAGGTCGCACACTGGAGGAGATATCAAAAGAGCTGGCTAAGAAGTGAGTGGTTACGTTCAACGTCTACGCTATCAGCATCTAGTTAACTGGTTTGTGAAACAGATTTTTACCTTCTGTTTCTCCATTCCCTGATTAACAGGAAAACTTTTAAGGTGAGACTATCCAGGCCGGTTCAACCTCAAGAGAAAATGATCAGGGACAGCAAGCCTACAGAGTCCAGCAAACATCTGACTACTTAAACACATCTCAACACTATACCTGACCTGAGAGTCGAGAACAATGATCAAGACAATATACAATCAGAAAACAGCTAATATCCATGTAGCTCACCTATGCTGCTACTGGTTCTTGGAATGATGCACACATGGAATTCCATCATGGAGCCTTCAATTTAAATGAGCATAGCTAAGGTTGTAGTATTATTTGTTATAGTCAAGAAAATTTCCATCCGTTTTTACTTTTTTCCCCCCATTTTGAGCAAAGAAAATGTAATTTTTTCAAATTTGCCATTATAATCACTAAAATCAAACACTAATCGCCCAAACTGAAAGTAGTTCTTTGCAAGAGGACAAGCTTATTCCTAAGCACGGTGTCATTTTATTGGTGCCCTCTGCCATATTTAATGTGGTACACAAGGGTCAAACCAGTCATACCAGTTGTGTTAGTGGACGTGTTCCAACCCATGTGATGACAGCTAGCTGTGTAAGGCTGCCTGCTGAATATTTAAAAAGAATCAAAGACAAGAAGCAACTCATCAGGGTCAGGAGCCATGTTTGGTATGAATTGTGATAAAAACTGTGATTTCTTCTTTTATTTTCTATTAGTATGATGCTGTAATGAGTTTAAGAATTCAGATTCTTTAGTAGAAGTGCAATGCACAAGTAAAACATTTACATTTTATAACCTGTACTTTGACTTGCATCACCTTTTAAATGTTGCAACGTGTTTGCAAAGCCTGACATGAAATCTCAATCGTCATTGACAGTGTGCAAGACATTCGAGACAAATCAACTGGGAAGTGCCATCCTCCACATATATTCGGGATATGGTCACACGCACAAAAACCATGTCATGCAAAGGGGAGCAAACACACCACACAGTAGTCCAGTGGTAGCCCGTTCACTTTTATTTTTTTTATACAAAATACAAAAATTCAAGTGCCACAACTTTTTAGTTGACACTAGTTCAAAAAGTACTCCATCATACACACATTTAAACAGCATGTCTAAGCTTTTAATCAATGTTTTTCCTATCAGATGAATTTATATACATACATACATACATGTTGCCTTTCTGCCTGTGAGAACACTCATATGGTTGCCGCAAAAATTCACATGAATGTATTACGAAACCTTTTTGACAAGTGTTAGTGCTGCCATACAACTTTGTATGACTCCACAGAGTGGCTGCTTTTGTAATTGTGAGTTAGTTACTTTTTCATGTTATGTTTTTGCTACCTTGTGTGTAAACTGGCAATTCTGGACAGTGTTTTTAACGATTTCTTAGTCATCTGCTAATAAAAATCTCCATCTCGGTGTTGTCTGACAAGTGGTTGTGTTCAGTGAACAGCTTAACAACTCGTCACTTAAAAACTCAAAATATTATTAACCTTTGAGAAGTGTTCGACATGTCAAAACATTAAAATACATCAAGCATATTTGTAAAATGTTCCAAGTTCACGATTTTTTAAATGTTTTTAAAGAAACAAAATGTGCCTTATTGTGAGCAAAAGGAAGTGAATCTGAGGTGTGTTTAAGTTGTAAGCGGATGTGTTTCTGCATATTGGCCTGCTCTTATGTTGTGTACACATAATATTCCACTTCTCTGTCTGCTGTTTTTCTCTTTCAGTAACAACACAGGTAATACAGAGTACCTGTGCTTTTACAAGACTTTTACAAACAAACCTTGGACGGCGGTTTTTCCAGAGGAAGTGGAAAACGGGACGACTTTATATATATATATAGATATATATAGCTTTAGAGTTGAGGCGTCTTGGTCTTAACATACATATTAGCAGTAGTTCCCCGCTAAATCTTAAATAGTTTTAAAATGGTCTTTAAGTGTCCATGCAGAGACATCCAAAAGCAAATAAGCTAGAACAAATAACTTCCTGCCCCTTCACTGTCAGGTGAGGAGGAGGGGTGTCTGCTGAAGGATATTAAGTTTGGAAGACATTTGTAGGTTTAGGCTGTTAAAAAAATTTTTTTTTTTTTTTTAAATCACAAGATCCCAACAACTCCACAACAACATTAAAATTTTGGAAAAAATAACAAGGACATTTTAGGACGTTACTAGTGTGATATCCCAAGCCCAGCCTGTGAATGAGTTCAGACGTTTGTCTCTGTTGCCACATAGAGATGAAACCAAAGCAAGCAATTCCAAGGACAAGGTGCTTCGTCATCGGTTTTGAATCTCAATTGCTCGAGTCCTTCGTCTTGTATCGTTTCATTTGCAGAGGGGTTTCTGACACTCAAACAGTAGCGGGTAGACTTGCTCGACTGCTGTTGCCACATTCTGGACATTTGGTCCTAAGCCATCCAGTGATGGTGTGAAAGCACAAAAACAAATTAGAAGAACAATAAAGAAACGGAAGATCAGCAAAAATATATTCCGACAAAGAAAAACAACAGAACTGGAGTAGAGGCTTAAAAAAACACCCCACCTTGGGTTTCAAGTTTAGCCTGATAAACAACTCACCACACAAAAGGAAGCACAAACAACAATTTCACTCAAGTAAAATTCTTGGAAGAATTGGGTTATTTACAAACCGCTTTTCTCATTGAAACAAGCTATAAAATGCTTTCATTTTACATGACCTCAATCCCTTAAGCCAATGTGATTCTTAGCTGTACATAAAAAAGGGTAAGATACTTAATGAGTCTGTGTGTGTTAAGCCTCGTGAGGAGTGAGATACCTGTAACTGTGAGGCTGCCAGTTGAGAACACTTGTATAGTTGCCTTTAGATTTTTGATCCTGTATGTAGCAGCTGGATGGAGTTCAGGTTCATAACTGTAAACGGTAAAAACGTTTTTAGTACAAGTGTACAAATCAGAAAAAGTTAAACCTACAGCTTTGTCAGTGACGGACATGATGTATGCTTAGATGTCAGGATATGTCCTGTCAGACATCATGTACAACAGTAATCCAACAACCAGAGTACACACAGGTGTGTATTTATATCCTCGTGGGGACATCTCATTAACATAATGCTTTCCCTAGCCGCTTACCCTAACCTTAGCCATCAAAAATGAATGGCTAACCCCGACCCTTACCCTAAACCTATCCATAACCTAATTGTAACCCTGACACTAAAACCACATTTTGAGTCTCAAAAATGCCTTCAAACTCGTGGGGACCGGGATCTTGGTCCACACAAGTATAGTAAACTTCCAATTTTTGGTCCCCACGAGGATGTTAATACCCATCCACACACACAAACACTTCAGCCTGCTTGAGATACATGCACTGAATGTGGTAAGTCTTCCTCTAACCACTAGATGTCAGCCTCCACTAGCAAACATTAAACTTTTATTCCCGTTCACCTTGCACATTATCGCTGCTCATGTGAGGACTTAAAAATCACAGTTGTTACTATTTTCTTCCAATACAGTATCACACCATGAAGTTAATAAACCAAAGGAAACAGCATAAAGCAATAAGACTGTGGATAAAGTACGCTACAGCTTGATCAGGATAGTTATAATGACGATGACAATGATAGCATTGATTTTAAGTAGTGTTGCAACAGTTGTGATTTAGCAGCACTGCATTACCTGGCAATGGGTCGGTTATTCTTTGTGAAGTCTATAAGATGGATTGCAAACGGCATGGAGCACACTGCCAGCACATTCACAACTTTGAAGGCTGAAAACCTCACCTGAACAGACAGCATAAACATATGAGACACAAAATATACGTATTTATAAGTTTGCACTTCTTTGTTTTAGGTCCAATAATTAAAGAAAAACTCCAGTTTAGGTTTTACGGCCTTAATGTAAATACTACAGTTTCAGGTGGTTTGAGCTTTGTGACACAGTGCGTTATCTTGCTAGTAACGATGATCAGAAGATGGGTACACTGTGGTCTCTGTGGACAACACTCAAGTAGGCTGTGGCATTTAAAAAAAAAAATTCCACATTGACTCTGTATTTCCATGAAAAACTTGAGCCCAAACTAGACAGCTGACAACTATATTTATGTATCTACACTGAAAATAACAGTTTCCTTATTCAAGTTTCTGCATATTTACAATTGTATACATATATTTATTACATTTCAGTTTAATACAAAGTGGTATATGTATTAAAACAAAAAAAGCTTTTAACCAGCTGCTGAGATTATTCTTACCTTAAAGCCTAGTTTCTGCAGACAGCGTGCTAACCTGCGAGCACCGAGCTTTGCCTCATCCTCACTTAAAAAAAATGAAGAGAATAGAAGAAATGAATGACAAGATAACGCTGAAATAAATTGCTTGGTATGCAAACCACAATCAGAAACTAGCACCTTTTTGAGTAATACTTACAATCAACCTCTAAACAGGGCTAATACAGATGAGGACAGAATTATTATTTCTGCACTGTCTAGTTTTTTTGGGGCTGCTTACATTATTTAACTTTGCACAGAGAAATACAATTATTTCACAAAAACTACCAGGGTTAAAGTCATTAGCTTCCCGATGCTAACTTTCAATTGTGTGGACGGTACTGTATAACAGTGTGCAGTCATTTACTGTAGTTTTCAGCAAGCCTCACACACGTTTCCTGAGCAATCACAGCCCATTGTTTTTCAGCAAATCTCTCACGCTCCTTCAGATTTCATGGTCTTCAATCTTTGACCTTGGTCTTCAGTTTATTCTATAGATTTTCAATGGGAATTGAAAGTCAGGGCTTTGTGCAGGCCAGTCAGTAACGCTCACTTTGGTCCTCTGGAGGTAGTTTCACACAAGGAGCGTTGTTGTGTTGGAAGACAAAGCGGCAACCCAGACTTAGCATTGCTGCTGAATGCTTGAGGCTTTCTTTCCAAATCTTCGCATAGCTTTTTTTAAATTTATGATTCCTTTCACCTTCCCAGTTCCAGACACAGTGAAGTGTCCCCACAGCATAATCCTCCCAAAACCATGATTCACTATGGGGATGGCGTTCTTCTTTCTCCAAACATAAGCAGTGTCTCTGAGCTCTAGTGTGGTCACATCTGACCAAAAGATGCATTTCAAGTATGTATAATGCTTCTCCGTGTTGGCCTTAGCATGCTTCAGTCTGTCCTAAAGATGTCTCTTCTGCAGAAGTGGAGCTTTTCTTGGTCTACATCCTAGTGTCTTCTTTGTTACCACAATTCTTGACTTGGCAAAGTCAATCAATAGTATCTTTGGAGTTGTTCTTTAGACACATCTTTCGCAACTTTTCTTTCCAGAGTTTGCAATCTTTCGCTTCCTACCTTTGCCAGACCTGTATCAGTACTCTGTGGCTCTTTAAATTTCTTCATGATATCCCATGTGATAACTTTGTATATTCATTTCCTGCTTTGTGAGCATAAACAATTCTCTTTCTCAAGTCCGAACTGATTTCTTTTGAGTTTGGCATGATGCTTTCTCACGTGAAACCCTTGTTGAAATATTTACACTGTTGATAAACTGAAACATAACTATACTAATTTAGTATTTAGTTTGCTCTGTACTTTTTAAATTTTATTCAGGGAACTAGTAATTCAGTTCTCATATCAAATGCCAATGCACTGCATTAGTTGCATATGATGAGGCACAGAACAGTACAGCTCCAAAAATAAAGTAGCAAGACTTCCGAGGTCAAAAGAAGCAAATAATTTGACATTTAGTTAGGTGGAGATGCGTGTATGCATGTTACATTATGAGTGTCAGTCTACCTTGTTGCTCCAGTGCAGATGATTTTCCCTGAAGACCAGATTGAAGCAGTTATCGTAGGCTTACGAAGCTTCATCAGGACTTTCTGAGGACAAAAAAGAGAAGTCACAATTTCATGTCCCAGTTCTAACGGTTAACATGAATGCAAGCTTTCTTCAGTTTCACCAATAGCAATACACTTACCCCTACTTCTGGCTTATAGATGACATTTATTCCTTCTAAGGCGATGGTGCGGAGGTTGAGGTGACACCGGGTCCGAAAGGTTGCCACCACATTGGTGATAATAATATCAAGTGCCTCATCGTTGCTTGAATCCATGGGGAAGTGTGTGGTGCAGCAAGAGGACCACAGAGGATTTTCTTCTCACTTATTCATCAAAAATGCCACCCCTCATCATTATTGCACCGATGGGAAAGGAGACAAGATGAGCTAAAAACAAACAAACAAACAAAAACAAAAACAAATATTTTTCAGATATTTCTAATTTGATATTTTTACGAATTTTAAATCAGAAATATTTCAAGGGGCATTGCACTACATGAATAAAAACAGTGTCCGCTCTATATCAGTATTTTGCAGATTTATTCTGTGTTTGCTGCATTCATGAGTCCAGTTAGTATGTTAGTGTAAGTAAATATGTTGTTAAAAATGCTAGGAAGATGGGTTTTCACCTCAGCTGCACACCACCATCTGATTATCTCCTCGGGCGCAAGCTGTTCTCCTCCCCTTAAAAGACTTGACTGCGACTCAAAGCACGAATCACTCGGATATCTGCAAGAAAATGTTAATGTGTCAAATATTATTATTTAAGCTGAGCAGCTAATTTTCCGATGCACTGAGTAATGCATGATGTACTGCCTAACACGTTAGCTACTTTCTACTGCTTCTAACAACCATGAAAGTAACAGGAAAATATCATCCTCGACGTCAATTATTCGTTACTTATAGACATGTTTACTGTATAAAACACTGCTTTGTATTATCAATTGCGTTATAGCTTACGCAACTGATAAGCTTGTTTGAGGAAATGTTGCTAGCTAATCGCCAACTAATTCAACATAACTACATGCACAGAGTCGGTGTTTGCGCGAATAACTGCACTAAGTGTAAGCAAAACAAAGAGGTAACGACATTTTGCGATTGCCCAGCTAGCTAATGTTGTGAAGAGGGCTGCCCGTTAGCTAGCAACAAAGAAGAGTACACAGGCAGCAATGAATGAAAAGTTGTCAGCTATGCTAACTAGCAGACTAGCTGTCTAAAGGCAGTTAATGTCTGGTGTTTGTATCTTAAGAATCCAGTTACCGCTTTCGTCTTTTCTCTGATGTTATTCCAAAAGATAAATAAGGCGCACAATAGTAAAATTTGTGGACAAACCCCTTCCTCCGCACACAAACGAGCAGTAACAAATACGACACCTTCCGCTTCTGTCTTACAAAATAAAGCCGCTGACATTGTGCCCGTTAAAACGCCAACTTCCGGCTACAAATTTATAAAATACAAATTAAAGCACTTCAAATGCCTATA
>VURO01035108.1:0-12711 GCA_015108175.1 Pelvicachromis taeniatus | reverse complement strand
CGACAACGCGTCGACGCAATCGATTACGTCGACGCGTAAAATACGTCGACGTAAAAAATTTGCCTCGATGCGTCGTCACTTTCAAAAAAACACACGGCGGCAGCGAGTAGCGGTAACATGTCGACTTAAACCACGCCCCCCCAACACGCAGTTCTACAGTATGGGGATATTTTAACCGAAAAGGAAGCGATTCAGTCTTTGCCGGCTTTTTAAGGATGAAATGGCCGATCATAAAACGACCGTAAGTTTTCAACTTTGTTACTAACGCTGGTTTTTACCCGTTAATTCATCCAGACACCCCCCACGTAGACACACACTCAGAGATAAACACCCAACCTCCGTAAATGCAAAACTCATTTAAGCTGCTTAGCAGTAACATATATCATTAGATTCATCGATGCATCGAAACATTCATCACTAGATTCATCGATTCAGAAAATAATCGTTTTGCCCAGCACTAGTCTCAATGTAGAAATAGTAGTGCTGTGACTGACTGGCAGCCTGTCCAGGGCAAAGAAAAAGGATGAATGTCTGAGTCGTTATAAGATAGCGTGCCACAGTGGTGTAATGTAATTATTTGTAATATTACTAGTAAATGGTTGTGTGGAAGATAACGTTTTCCCAGGGTTTGATGCAGTCCTGTGAAAAACGACCGTGTGCTTCATTATCAATAACGTGAAGTCGTCATTTTCTGTATCTTTCTTTTGCTGCTGTGCTCAGGATCATCGTCCTGCTGCATGACCCAGTTTGGACCGACATTTGGCTGTTTGACAGAAACTCTTACTGGATTTTAGAAAACTTTGGCATACCGACGAGTTCACGATCAAGACTGTAAGGTGCCCAGATCATCAGCCCCCCCCCCACCGCCGTCGGCACGAGGTGTTGTTTTGGGTTGTCTCCAAGCGTGGCGTTGTGGACAAACGTCTCTGCGTTGGTCCTTTTTGTTGGTCTCTCTACAAAGGACTTTGTTCTTGCAGTTTGTTGGTATGTAACTTTGCAAGCTGTGCTGCCATGTTATTTTTAGAGAGAAGAGGCTTTCTCCTGGCAAGCCATGCTTGTTCAGTCTTTTTCTAATAGACTCCATGAACTTCAACGTTTAACATGCTGAGGCCTGCAGAGCTGGAGACGCAGCTCTCCCATCTTTAACCGCTACCTTGGGTTTGCTGAAACCTCTGCTTTTATACAGGTGCTCACACTTGCTCACCATTAATCAATTAATCAAGCGCATTTGATTATTAGCGCCTGCGCGGACATTCTCAGCTTCTATGGAAGCAGCAACGTGTACTTTGTTTTGCACAGGGCTCCATAGTCTTATGAAAGAGTTGGCATAAGACTACAAATGCAGTCCAACTACTGTTTTCTCATAATTGTGGAACTTGCACGCTTTAAAAAAAATCCAATTTTGAATGTGTGTGTGTGTGTGTAAAGATTCACATATTGAAAGGTGGCAAATTGATTAGATTGATCAATAGCAAAGCTTAGGAGATAATTAAAGGATGGAGGAGATGATATTAATAATATTGCATTTTCCACTCAATGAGAAATAAATAAAGAAAAATAGCTAACTAATGAGCTGCCACATGCAGATGCACCGGTCTGTTTCATCAGGCCAACTGCTCAAACATTTTTTAATTGGGGAAAAAAAAACATTTGATATTAAAGGATAGATGGCTTTGCTGTTGCACCGCAGCGCCTATGAAAGACTAAGGTATGCATTGCTGTGACGAAAGATGCTGAATACTCATGCAGTAGTAATGGAGTGCATTCGAAATGCAGAAACGCAACAATGCATGACACGGACACATTAAAAAGAAATGCTACATGCACTAATATATTCGACAAATGTGCTGTGATTCTAGCAATTTCCTTTGGGCCCTCCGTAATGGACATCTATGCAGTGCTCATCACTGTTAGTGCTTTAGCATCAGAGTCCTGCACTCGATGTGAAGATGGAGCGTTTTGTAATTTTAGTTATCGGTGACCAGAGGGAGTTGAGCAAACCCCCTTCGACACTTTTAAAGATCTTGTTGTGCTTGCTGAATCACCAGCAGGTCTAACCTGCTGTACTGCTGCTCCGACGCCTCTCCACCACTTACTGTACTGTACCTCGGTCCAGTCTGCACCTAAACCTCCACACTTCCACCCCCTCCTCGCTCTGTACTGTACTCTTTATCGCTCGCTCTTTGTCTTCCTCTCTCCACGTGCCTTCCTCCCTCCTCCTCACCGCGGTGGGGCTCTGCCAGGGGCTTGTGATCGGATTTAGCGCCACGTTCTCACTCTGTCTCCTAGAGATGAGTGACAGATGGTGGCCATTAGTGTATATTCCATGCATCTGTTGCAAGGCGCTAATTTATCTCATTAGGAGAATGTGTGGAGAGGGAGGAGGAGTGTGTAGGAGCAGGATGGAGCATTTTATTATGAGTGTAAAACACAAGGAGAGATGCACTGAGCGAGATTGTGCAGACAGAAGAAGGGGGCGGGGCGTCGGAGGCACGAGGTGGTGATGTGGAGTCGTGTGTGCGTGTGTAGGTATGAGTGTTTTGTGGGTTAATCTGTGGGGCAAATCAGACGAACATGCACACATATGTGCACCGCACCTCTGCACAATAAGAAAGGCACGAGGTTCATATGCTGGGGCCTAATTAATGCTCCCCGGTGCTGATATGCTCGCCGTGTGTTTGCTGGGGGATGGGTTGACAGAGTCTTGGGTGCAGACATTTAGTACGCTGACACATGCTGCTATTCTGCAGCGTGGCACAGGCTTTTGCTCCCCCCCCCAAGCCATTAATTTATACTAATAAATGCTAACCGACAGGAATAGCTGTAACACAGAAGTAGCACCAGTTTAACTTTCAAACACACCTTATTAACCACAATTAGTTTTGCTGTGTATGTGATTTAATGTCGGATAACGGCCTGAAAATGAACCACGGAGTTATTGACTGATTTCAGCAAACCATCATACCTGCAAATTCTGCGTTACCTGCAGAATTCGAGCAACACCTGAGGAGAGCCTTCTCTACAGCAGGATGCACGCCAGTGTGTTTGCTGGGTGTGTTTTTTTTAAACACACCTTTGTTTTCTAACTACTGCTGCTGGAAGCTGCGATGTGGAGAGCACGCCGGTTGCCCTAAAACCAAAAGAGCGCGCGCTCAAAGCGTCCCATGAAGTCGATGAGAAGTGCAGCGTCAGGTCATAAACTGCTGAGGATTCATCGCTAAAAGCAGCCCCTTAAATATTCTACACACTCATTTGATTTATTTTTACTATACGAATATTGATTAGTGTATCTTTTTTTTTTCCTTTTTAAAGTGTTCCCTAATGAGCTTCTTGCTAATGTTGATAAATTCGTAATGCGCTTTTCCAGAGAAACCCTGTGAATCACTCACTGCAGCGCCGTGTCATATTTTCTCTCTGGATGTTTTTCTCACTGATTGTTTCTCCGGCGGTGGCGGTGGAAAGCCACCGACTGAAGCGCTGACAATCGAGTCAAATGCAACATTTCCCGTTCATCACAGTGTGAGCTGCCTTAAAGCCTCCATCTGGTCATAGGCGTTTTTTCATTAGGAGGGAAACTGTTTACATACGATGTGATTGAACCGGAGCAGCTGCGTGTCGTGGCAAAAGTGATCAGGCGTGCATTTGACTTCCTCGTTGGCGATTTTTATCTCTGTGGGCCCGTGTTTGATCAGCTGCCTGAAGATGGATATCTATCGTCTGCTCCCTGCAGTAGTTGTTGCATGCCTACTCAAACTTGAAACAAATGGCGGGTGGTTTAGAAACAACAGAAGAAAGAGAGTAGTCATGTTTAATTCTTCTGATTGGTTTAGGAAAAGTTTCAAGTCTCCCACGACAAGCCTGAATATTCTGATGTCCACTCTAACCCGGGAACTGGAAACTCGCCGAGCGGTCAGTAAACCGTGGAGACGCTTCAGAAAATTCCCCAAAATGCAAATCCCCACGTGACTCCTACTTGAAACGAGAGAGATCACAGCTCGGAGATTCTTTCGAATTCCTGCATTAAAAATTAATACTATTCATTAAAGCTCCGAATAATTACATAGTGTTTTTTTATTAGAGAAAGCTGAGGGGTTTTTATAACAGTTGTGCTCCGAATTAAAGAAACGAAAGCACTAACAATACCACCAGTGTGATTTAGAGCCTTTCAGTCATTGTACCCGCGGTGTCATTTGTTTGCAGTAATTACACCTACAGTCGGTAGCCTAATTACTTCAACAATAACCCCCCGATAATTAGAAAAGTAAAAATATCCCCCGCCACAGCTGGACTAAGCAAAAGTGGCACATCGTCCCTTCCTCTTGTTAACAAAAGTGCATTAGAGAGGCCTGTACTCTGCTCACAAACTCCTCTAATACCTCTAAAAGATTGTTTCAGCCCATATTCATGAATAAAGAGAGACTTTAAGGAGATTTGGCATCGACGGGCTCTTATTGACCCGTCTTCTGTGTACGGTTTCGCAGGGCTATCTGGGAGCCCAGGGGAAGGATTTAGCCTGCCCGGGAAAAATCTAATATTTCTCCACATTAAAGTCAAATAAAAGCCACCTAGCAGCCCGTGTGTGTGTGTGTGGCGGTCAGATGATACAGTGGTGACCTACAGCCATTCACCGGAGCCCGAGTTAAACACTCTGGTTCGGCCTCCTGCTATCTGCTCCGGGTGCCACAAGAGGTGACACATTCTCATAAGCAGGCAGGACGCCGCAGTGGGTGTTGATATGCTGTCGATTTATGTGTGTGTGTGTGTGTGTGTGTGTGTGTGTGTGTGTGTGTGTGTGTGTGTGTGTGTGTGTGTGTGTGTTTGCTTGCATAAAATTGAAAACGAGCCCACATTTAGTTTCAAAACTACAAAAATGTTGTCATTTATTTGTTGTCTTTATACTTTTTTCATTAAAACATTGAAGGCAATGATTTACAAATCATTGCCTTCAATGTTTTCGTTTACACTTTACACATCGTGCCAATTTGGTCGTGAACGGGTTTGCGGCGCTTGTTTGAAAACGGCTTTAGAAATGTTGGCGAAAAACAGCTGTTCCACACGTGAAACGCTTTCAATGAATGATAAATAGTGACAGAGGTGCAAATGAGCCTGGGTCAGCCACAAAGTGTCACAGCCAGATATTGTGGGCACTGGGTAGAGGCGGAAAAATAAAAGAAAAATAAACATCTGAGTACAGCCTCAGAGGCAAACCAGGGTGCCAGTCCCAACACAAAGTAAATCAGAGCAGACTGCATCCGGGCACCCATCATCTGAGACTAAGGCTGGGCTAAATATTTACATAAACCCCATGGGGAGAGTTTGAGACCAGAGCAAGAAAGAAACAGAAGGATGAAACGCGGTGAGGGGTTTGGGGAAGGGGTGGGGGGTGGGTAAGGGTGTGCTGGCTTCTGTAACATTATCAGAGGGATTGTCATCCAGTGATACAAACAGGTTTAAACAAAGGGAAACAACATTGGCATGCACACAACCAAAGCCACACACACGTGAGCAAACAGCCCACAGAGACAGGACTTTGCATATGCTTAGCCTCGCTTAATCTCCATTCTGACATAGCCTGTTCACCTGCAGGAACAGTCTCATACAAATGTCATCAGACTATATAAACTCGCCCACATTTTAGTTGTACGCAAAGTGATAACGATCAAATAGAGCTTACTCGTGTCACATGTTACAAGATGTGGAGGCCCCCAAAGTGATTGCACTTGTAGTGATTTAAAAATCTGGGTCACAACTTACTAATCATCCTAACTCAACCATCCCAGAGAACATCAGGATCCTGAGTAAAACACAATTTAAAAGAAGTGTCGCACAACTTTATTAATTCCAAAATAAGGGAACAAAGAACAATAAAAAAAATTACTCTTGTAAAAAACACTACATGCCAATACTGTATGTGGGGGGATGTTCACTATGCTGAACCGCAGACCAACAGGCAAATCTGACCAACTGGACAGATGGAGCCTACAGCAATCTTTTAACTGCCAGGTTTTGTATCAATTCATTAATTAGCCCTGTCAACACAACCAAAGGGTCACGCAGAAGTGGTGTGTGATCCCAGAATTGTTCGGTGAAAACCAGCCAGCCGGTTGGCAAATATCAGACTGAGGGATTCATAGTAAGTGACTTGTCGGAGCGAGGAAGGACGAAGGTAAATGTGGGGCAGCCTCACCCCTGCTCCTCTCCTCCCTTCCATCCTGCCTCAGTCAGGGTATTTGTCTTTTAGACAGAGATAAACTGCAGCCTTTTTATTAACTTGCTGATGGTAGGGAATTGTTTTTTTTTTCCATCCACTAGGTTTTCTCAAATAGACAGCAGCAAAAATATCCTCCCTATAATTCTTCCATTGCCCATTTCTCTTATTTTCTTGACTTCCTCAGCCCACTCCCCATCAACACCCTCTATTCAATAGTTTACGCGGCACTAAAACTGCCTGCATATTGTCACAGTAATGTCTCTGTCAGGGGCTGCCATATATCACACATACAATCATACAAATTTCATCTCCCATCCCATCGCATTAACTCACAGCGGTCGCAAAATAACATGTGATGAGTGTCAGCCTGTGCCAGAGCATGTGTGAGCATGTATCTTACTTTGGGCGGCATGCGTGCTTCTTTGTCAAGAGGATTTCATTATGTGTGTGAAGCTAGATGTTGTGGTATATAGTATATGCTGGTTTAATTTCTGTTTGAGTGGCTGTGTTTTCACTGTGCGTGTGTTTGAGTGGCCACGGCGGTCCTCTTGATGAGGAGACAAAGCCCCAGGGGGCTTCTCTTTCTGTATTGTCTCCTCCACTTCCTCCTCATTTGACTAATTACTGCACAACTTCCACGCCACTGATGAAGCCTGGCAGCTGTCCATCAGTCTGTTAGCTTGACTTGTTTCAAACCATTGATACGAAGGGTTAGCTAGAAAATGTACTTTGACAGGAACTAGACTTCTCTCAGCATGTTTTACAGCACATCCACAAATACTCTAGCAAAGACAGCAATTTTGGTTCATTATGTTTTTAAATAATCAATGTCCAATTGCATTATTTTTGATTTGCAGTTCACTGTTCATGCTAATGTTTCTGTGACACAAAATATAAGCACCTCTGCTTTTACATGCAATCTGCCTGTTAGCTCATATCTATACAGCATCTTTTACACCGAAGCCAAATCAGTCCTACGCTGCATAAACGGCTCCACCAGTCTCTGACCATCCCTGCCAAGCTTTAGTATTCAATTTTAACCTGGAGTGACTATCCGTTTCCACCACGCTGGGCTATACGTATTAAAAAATACTACCTTCCTGGCAGCGTTACTGCTCTTGTCAGCTCTTTAAATAAAACGAGTTAACCTAAATCTCCCCTGCTAAGTTCTCCCTTGTAAAACATGAGTAAATATGAGATGAATAATGAGCTAAGAGTAAGCAACTTGCACAGCCAGAGACAGCCAAGCATGGATCAGCTATAATTTGGAGATAAGGCTTCATAGAGGTATTAGAGCAGCAGAGGTCAATGAGGAGCTATTATATAATTCAAATGGCTTAAAAGATGCACAGCAGTGGAATTCAGTACTATTTATCATAAAACACAGATGATATGTCACACAGTAACCTTGCAAAAACAAAGAATCTTAGAAATGTTTATGACTGAGCCATTTTTTTATTAAGATTTCAGTCTGATTTGAAAATAAGTGTTAATTTTTAAGAGCTTTTCAGAATAGTTGCAAGGATGCAGGGATCTAAAATCAAGCACATTTATGCTTTGCCCTCTTTTAGCCTTCACCAGCTGATGCCTCAGCTGACACATGCATATGTATCTTATGGGGAACTATAGGTTGTAGCTTTTAAGTTGCTACAGTTGATGTACATCTGCAAGCTGCTTTGCAACCCTTCTCTTACACCTGAATTACATTTATGAACCTTTGTCCAAATCAACTCGATTACAGCCCAAAATGCATTAGCATGTGAGGTTCTGGGGTTCTCTGTCTTCCTTGAGAATGCTAAAAGATGTAGGCGGGAGCAGTAAGGAAATTATACCACCAGCCTTACAATTAACAGACGACCCAGTTAACCACCTGCAATACATCTGCCTAATCCAAGCAGCAATCTGGCACATTTCATCTTGTTTTAAAGCTTTTACCACGAACAAATTGAATTTTCCAATCCATCTGTTGTTGTGCTGAGAAAAATATATTTTTGGCAAAATCTGCGGATTAATGTTTTATGCAGTGAACTTCTTGATTTAAGCGAGGGTACTCAACATGTTTTTGTCATTGGATGAAAAGAAAATCCTTCATAAGCTTTCAGCATATTGTTGGTTGTCTGAAAGGTAACTGAACATTTCTTAACTTATAAATCTGAAATCATAAGGATTTTTACAAAATAAGTTCAGACCAGGAAATGGGCCAAGCACAGGTCCGACTAAATAAGAGTAATAGGAAGAAGAATGAAGAGAATAAAAAAATCAACACTGATATCAAGATGGATTAAGGAGATGACTCTAACCTCACTGAGCAGAGTTTGAAAACCCTGGAAGCCAGAAATCAGGATTGACTTACTTTCAGTGTATATGAGCCACAGCATATGCAAGTCCTTATCTGGTGGGAGGAGCTTAAAAGACCTTGCCTTCTCTAGATTTCTGCCTACTGAAGCTCAAAACACATCTCTTGATGCTTTGAATTAACTACCAAATTTATATCAAATGGTTGGCAAGTTAAGTTTAGCGTTTGATTCTGCAGGCCCGGCACTTACCTGAGTGACAGTCGCTATGACAGTCATTTTATTCTGGCCAACTTATCTGTCTTACCACAGGCAGAAGAGAGCAGAGAGGGAGAAATCCAAAGACAATTTAAACTCACAGTGCAGATTACATTTCAAACCTCCCAGACTGAATATTTAACCCTCTTGCCTTTCGATAAGTGATAGTGGGATTTTCACTGACTCAGGAACTCAATTTAACCTCCCCTCTGAGAGACATGGCTGCAGAAACGTCCTATAGGCTTGCCCTTGGTGACGGCCAAACCTCTTCCTCCCTCCTTCCCGCTGTGTGACGCTAACAGTGGCCGTCTGCTGGGCCTGATAGAGAGTGGCTCCATGCTAAGTCATTACACACGGAGCACAGTCTAATTACACACAGACGGCCCCCATGTAACCTGCCAACAGGGTTACTGCTCTTAGAAGTGACTGCATTAAGTGTACGATGACGCAAACCCTCGTGGAGAGATAAGGGACGGCTGGGATGTCTTTGGGTGGAGGTGGGGTTGGGGGCCCTTAACAACCCTTCATATCTAACCTGCAGAGATGTCAGAGTCGCATCCAGCCCTGTTCGCTCCCTCAGCAACTCGCAGCCCTAACAGGTTTGCAGTGACACACTAAACTGGACAAGCTCTCAGCAGAAGGCAGATAGTTCTCCATATTGAACATCACAGGGCCACTTTTACAGCATGCCAATTCCTGCCAAACTGGCTGTTTCCATGGAAACGTAGCACTTAATGACCAATAACAGAGAACGACCTGGGAAAAAAGGGAGTTGAGAGCAAGCGAGAAAGAGAAAGCCACTGACAGAGAGAGATGGCGAGAGAAAGACGGAGATCTTGTGGAACAAAAGAAGCAATTTAGTATCGGAGGACAGCGTGAAGCCTGATTATGTCGTCAGTGTAAATGATCATTAATTTCCTTCTGTCCAGCTGGGCCAGATTAATGCCTACCCATTCTGCAGTGTAGAAAGAGAGCCTGGGCTTAACCATTTCATGGGACACCCCTACGACATCAAGCATGGCCTTAAAGCATGGTTTGACCACACCAGCGCCTATAATTGGAGATACGTGGGTAGTGGATACTGTCACTTTGTCAGTTTGTCTGTCGTTTTGAATTTCTCATTACTCTGGCAATGAAAACTGACCACAAAGTAAAACCAGATAATAATAATAATAATAATAATAATAATAATAATAATAATAATAATAATAATAATAATAATAATAATAATAGTTAATGAGCTGGGCACTATTTCATCAAGTCAGTTGTCAAGATGGATCAAAAATGCAAATGTAGCAGTTCCTTGCATTGTCATTTTTGTGAACTCTACTTCAGTTTCAAATATGTAGCTTAACCCAAATTCATTTCTTCATCATTTCCATTCCCTTAATCTGCAATGTGCCCGAACCAGCAAGTATCAATTTATCTAAGAGCAGAAAAAAAAGATGAGATTCTGCATTTTACACTACAAATCCAATCCATAATATATTTCCATGTTGTTTTGAAGCCAGCCACTAGTGGTTATTCCCATTAAAACAATTGGTTTCAATTTGCTATATTGCAGCATGCATGAGGAATTAGGACATCCAGTGCATGACTAAACTGATACCTGTAGTTTAAATGAAACATTATTATAATATTCTGTACATTTTTACACTAACTTAGAATATTAGCCTGATTAATTTAGAATATATAAGCCTACAGCTGCCATTAGCTATCCGGCTTGTAGTGATGACCTGTTAGTGTGATGTTAATATCTAAATATTTGACACAACACTTACAGGTCAGATGTAAAATCTCGCATGTGAGCACCAATCACATCACATCACACTCACACACACACACACACACACACCCCATGCACCTTAATATCTCTCTGCAGAGCTTAGTTGGTTTCCACATAACTGGATCTGATCCTTCTCAACAGAAGCAGCACACTGTTTGGCTGCTGAAAGCCCACACTTTTACTCCTCTTTGCATGAGCTGATCTGATTATTCATAAAGCAAGCAATTACACATCCATTAAAATTGCAAATACAAATCCAGGATCGGCAAAAGTTTCACATGAATTAGGTTCATTTCCGAAAACATTGGCAACCAATGAGACAAAATGCATTTAAGAATCATTGTTGACTGAAATCCTATTAAAATTTTAGGCCCTCAAAACATGAAGACAAAACTGTGGCCGCAAACTAAAAAGGTTTTAAACGTCTCCATTATTTAGTAAGTGTGCCTCCAAAAGACGCTGTCAATCTCGTATAAGCAAACTGTATTATTTCCTCAGCTAAAAGACAGTAGTCAACTAAAAGCTGGCTCTCCAATAATGGCACAGGGTGTGGTCAACACAAACAGGCTGGTAATGGACCTGTAAGCTGTTTGCCAACCACGATTAAATCGTAAAAATAGGTACTAATTGCCAGGCACCAAACCGGTGAAACAGAGATGGTACTAGATTCCTGGCATTATGTAAAGTGTATACCAATCATACTTCATACTACCTTAATAATGCATGCAGGAATATGATAACACTATTTCCAATACTTCTTGTTCTTTCTTTACTTTTGATTCATTTACTCTGATACGCTTTGCTTTTCCCTTTCTTTTATCCTATTAGGCTATTAGTCACCATCTAATGTTCACAATAAAAGCCCTGTTAAGTAGTGACTACTGAGATACTACAGGCCTTTAATTTGACAGTTACAGGAAGCACTGAGTTTTTAGTAACAGTACAACAAACTAACTTTAATAGAGAAAACTAGGGCAGATCCAAAAATAACACTTTATGAAAAAAATAATCTCTCAAGTCCCTGCTATAAAAGAAAAACTACTTAATATGAGCAATTATATACAAGCCTGCTTCAAATACAGGCCCATTACCTTTTCCAGGCGGGGTGACGTTACATCGTCACGTAAAACATTGTTATTGTGTTTCTTTCAGAGACGGCTGGCAAAGACACAGGTTTCCTTAGATGCTTTCCAAAAAGACAACTGGTTGTAACTGATTACAGTATGTAGTGTGTGTGTGTGTGTACTTTGTTGGCTGTCTACCTGCTTTATGAAGTGTGTAATTGAGCATTCAGTGTCCTGAATGTAAATGTTTAATAATAGTCTCCTCCTTGCAGCCTTTACTTCATTCTTTCAGAAAAATGTGATGTTACGTTTTGCAAAGGCGTCTTTTTTTCACTGACTTTATGCTAAGTTTTCACTTTGCTTTACATAGTACGTAGTGGGGCTGCCACAAACGATTATTTTGATAGTCGACTAGTCACCGATTATTTTTGCGATTAGTCGACTAATCAGATCCTGCATTCATTGGATAAAATGTACGGCTTATTGCACCAGCATGCATCTGATCTTATATAACTATCAGTAGCTCACAGCTTTGAGTGTTTAAGGTATGTGCTAACTAAAAATAAAGACAAGATGATAATATTACATTTTAATGAAATCTGCAGATTGTTTCGGTGAAGTTTAATAAACTCAGCCGTCCGCTCCTTGCTATCTAAAATATAACAGGTCACCAGAGTATATTGTGTGTGCTGTGTGAAAACTATAACTTTAATCTCAGCCAACTGATTTACTCAGGAACAAATAAAATACTAAAAAAAGCCAAACAATAACATTTTTAAGTTATCTAAGTGACTTATATATCATGTTTAACCTGAGTAGTGAAAGATGGCAGTGGGTTTGAAAACATTTTGCCGGGAGTCAGGTGTTCTCACCGGCTATACTGAGCCTTGACCCCGGCTAGCTATCGAGCTGGTGGGTAACAGACGTCTCGGAAACATCGGAGCGCTTTTGAAAATATGTGGGGTCTTGAAAAACTGAGCAGATATTTGAGGTTTACACAGCTACATTCTCGCCTGAAAACATGTTAAACGTTTATTTTGTGACCCAGAAAGAATAACAAGAGTAATATTAAAACTAACTAGCCACAGGTATTGTTGA
>VURO01035106.1:1449-11968 GCA_015108175.1 Pelvicachromis taeniatus | reverse complement strand
TAATTTAATTTTATTTTATTTTGGACAGTGCATGTTGATGAACATACATGTATAAAAATGACATGAATGTAAACATACCAGATTATAGCCAAAGGGCTCATTTCCATCTGTTGTCCATAACACTTTAAAAAAATATAAACATGATAATAATTCATAAAAAGTTCATAATTCATTCATGATGAAACTCCATCACCAAAACTCACACATACACACCAGAATATTCCCAAATAAACATTAAAACTATGCAACGTACACACGATCACACACACACACATCATCCATAACCAGCTCCTGCCCTGCGCCTTAAACAGGTTGAATGTAGAGCCGTGTCTCGTGGATTGGTCCAGACTTCAGTTCCATCTCCAGCCAGTTCATTTGATCCAAACGTGTTTAGTTCAGAAACAGAACGAACAACGTGGTCACTACTGGAACAATGAGCGACTAACCAGGAGCGTCTGTGAAAACTGTGTTTCAGGTGAGGGAGAAGCTGGTGGAGCAGAGGATCACAGAGGAGGTGAAGCTGAGGTGGAAGACGCAGCCTGACGGGAAGATTTTCCACAGACAGGAGGAGACGGCGCCTCCCGGTTACTGTGGGTCAGTTTAGTCTGAACTCTGTTGGCTGATGTTCCTCAGATGATCTGCTGAGTAATTAAACTTTCTAGTTAAATTGATGTAGTAGCTTTATAAACTCCAATCCGATCATTTCCATCTCTGTACTCTGACTGCTGGACTGTAATAGTGTTGCTTTGCATGACTGACAGCTGAAAATAATCCTTATTTATCCTAAACTCAGGTCAGTGACTGTCTGATGAGCCTCTCTGCTTCTCTTTGTTTCTTCTGATTGATGACGCTACAGTTTGCAAAGTTTCCTGTGTCTCAGATAGAAATGTTGATGATATCCTGTCTCTAATTAGAGGAGAAGTCTGTGTGTGCTGAGCTTTTCTACCTCATACACTTCAAACACAGGTGGACCAGTAAAGAGCAAAGTCGGACACACACTTTAGAGCAGGGGCCTCAAACTCCTCGAGGGCCGCTGTCCTGCAGCTTGTCCATGGGTCCCTGTTGCAACACACCTGAATATAATTAGTAGCTCATTAACAAAACTCTGTAGGACTTAATGCTGACCTCAATGGATTGACAGATCCATTGAGGTGTCTTCAGTGTGGAGAAAGTCCTCAGGGCCTTCAGGTCAAGTGTGTCTCAGCAGCAGAGCGGCGCTGCCGACAAGCCTCCATGTTTGTGTCACGTACATGAAGCTCTGAGTACGTCGGCTCAGTAGTGCTGCTGTGTTCGCTGCATCATCGTCCATGTTTCTATGCTTATATATTTGGAGCTGAGTTGATCTGTAGTGTCACATCACGTTCTATCAGGATGTTGTGTGTGTGTAGACTTTGTGCCCAGTGTGACCCGTGTAGCACATCTATGCTGTGTGACTTAAAGCACTGATGAGGATTTTCTCACCAATAAAGGAAGATTTCATAAATCAGTCGACTCTTCATTTATCACAGCTCATACGTGTTCTTTTCACACATATATGTAAGCATTCAGACACATGTAATAAAGCCGACATATTAACTGACCAATATTTGTCTACATGAACTCTGTCACAGATGCTTGTCTTTGAGTGAAGATATAAAGTGATGGAAATATAAATAAATGTAACTTGAATCTTTACTGAAGCTCAGTGTTTGACACGCAGTTCACTGCTGTAATAAATAATATAATACATATTATCTTTACATGACCACAGTGAGGTGACACTAGTCTGATGAACACCATTATTTGTTATTTACTAGCTGATGTTAAACTGACTGTTCGGTACAGAGATGGAGGTTTGTACAGTCCTGTGAAAGACTTCCTTCTTTCACCCCAACCGGTGGCAGCAGATGGCCCCGCCCCTCCCTGAGCCGGGTTCTGCCGGAGGTTTCTTCCTGTTAAAAGGGAGTTTTTCCTTCCCACTGTCGCCAAAGTGCTTGCTCATAGGGGGTCATATGATTGTTGGCTGTGATTGAGCCCGATCACAGCAAAGCTCAGAAACAGATGTTCTCCTCCGTCTCTGTCAAACAACGCTGCGTGAAACATTTTCTAACAGTTAGCATCATGGTTGCTAAGCAAGTCGCTAAATGATGTCATCGCCTTCTTTGCATAATTGGTCATGCTTATGTAATTGTAACTGACCTGGAGGAGACATAAAGTGAGTAAACACACCCTGAAAGACTTCCTTCTTTCACCCCAACCGGTGGCAGCAGATGGCCCCGCCCCGCCCCTCCCTGAGCCTGGTTCTGCCGGAGGTTTCTTCCTGTTAAAAGGGAGTTTTTCCTTCCCACTGTCGCCAAAGTGCTTGCTCATAGGGGGTCATATGATTGTTGGGTTTTTCTCTGTATGTATTATTGTAGGGTCTACCTTACAATGTAAAGCGCCTTGAGGCGACTGATGTTGTGATTTGGCGCTGTATAAATACAACTGAATTGAATGCATATTTACAGCTACTTTCTTGTAGCAGTTATTGTTTTTGGAGCGTCCCAGCCCTCCTCCTTTACGCGGGCTCGGGCAAAGTGACCTGAAACTCTGGAGAAGAAGAAGTGACTGCGTCACAGTCAGGGCGGCAGCAGCGACAGCAGCGGCTTCGCTCACGCGTGATTCATGTCCGGTTTGGACGCGTGGGTGTGAACATCACCTGCCTCACCTGACCCTAACAAAAGAAGAAGAGAACAGTACCTACAAGCAACCAAAGACTGCTGACATCTGATTGGCCAATGCATGTGGACTACAAATAAATATGTACATAAATAAATAAAAGCATCGTTCACCATTTTTGTTCATTTAGCCAATTTTTCTCCATAAGCCATCCTCGGCCTGCTGCACATTGACAATGCTTCAACAATAAACGTGTCTGCATGTGTCTTCCTGCTGTGTCTACCAGATGCCCCCCCCCCCATCACCGAGGACGTCGGCCCATTTCCACTCAGCGAGCCGATACACACCAACGTTCATTCTCTCACAGATAATAATCGAGTGGGCACAGCGCAGCAGGTTTGTTAAACTAAAAGCAGTCACAGGTTTATTAACATTGAGATGATCAGATGGTTTACAGTCAATAAAAACATGTCAGTTACATTCAGAGTGAATATGCATGATGTTAATGACAAAACAGAAGTCTAAATGAGAAGTAGTTTATACGAGTGTGTTAATGGCGGGATTACATCAAAAAGAAAACACCTTCGCTCCGTGTTTGTGTTTTTGTTAGAGTGCAGTCGTGTCGGTGAGCTTTCTCTCTGCTGGCCATCTACGGGCGAGCAAACCTGACCAAAATAAAAACTCACACTTTGAAATACAAACGCATAAAATACACAACGTCATTCATTTTTAAACACTTTGACAAATGTCTGTACGTCATTTTGAATGTATTACTTTTAGAGCAGCTGGAAAATGTTGTTTCGTATTTTCTGATCGTTTCCAATGAGTCAGGCTTCCTTTGCTCTTATTATTATTATTAACATTTATCAGTTTGCTACTTTTACTACTTGTTACTTTTAGGTTTATTGCGATGTATTTGGTAAATATTTTCATGAATAAATTTGTTCTAAATGCTGAATGTGTTTATTCATTGGGCCTGTTTGGTCCTCCGTATGTTCACTGGGTTTAAACAGACTGCAGGTTGTAACCCGCCTTTAAATCTCACCGACAGAACTCGTCTTTTTTGTGTCTTCACGTCCCACCCTGCGACGCCCCCCTGTGGTCTGCACAGAGAAACCCGGCAGGTGTGGTGTTTCCGGGCTCAGGTGTGGTGGCGCTGTGGCCTCAGGGCTCACTGCAGCAGGCAGGTGCACTTGGTGCCTTTCTCTTTGTGCATGGTGCCGAACAGCTGAAGGGCCTGGCTGTCGATCAGCTTCCAGAAGTTCTCGAAGGAGATGCTCTGGCCGCTCTGCACGCCCATCTGCTCCAGGACCCGACCCAGGCCGTCTTCATTCTCCACCGTCTGCAGGCAGGAAACAGCAAGTCAGTCAGCACTGCTGGAAACACTTAGTGGAAACTCAGGGGCGTGTGATCTCAGGCGCAAAGCACTCCAACAACTCCGGTCCAGAATAACAGAGGGGAGGGGCAGGATGTGACCTGCTTCATTACTGTTAGCTTGAAGAGCTTTGTTTCATATTTCTCTGCTCCTCTTGTGTGCAAATAATATTTGTTTAAGCCATCAATCTTTATCCAAACAGCTCCTCCAAACAAATTAACACAATTCCACTAGTGACAAACTCTCAGGACAATGAATAATGAAAAAAAAAAAAAACACTGTAGGGCAGAGATGGCTCAGTGGGTAGAGCGGTCTGATCAGACGGGCGGGGGTTTGAATCCACCCAGCGGCTGCCCTGAGGTCCCCGGGCGCTGGGTTGGTAGCTGCCTGAGTGAACGGGTTAAAATGCTACTAAACTTTACTACATGGGAAATTTTTATATTAAAAAGTATCAATTTAATTCTTATTGAATGGATAATTATAAATTAATTATAACTATTTAATTATAAATTAAGTTATAGTGTTTATTCATTCTTTTGTAAATAATTTTTACTCTAATTTAATCACTTTATTTATTTTTTTACATAAATAACTATTTGATTTCTGCTGATTGATTTTACAGATAAAGTGAAATTTTCAGTTTTTAAAAAAACTCAGATCACACAGGATCAATTAGCCTGACTACTTTTTTCTTTGCCTGATTATTACCTGATTGTAACCTGATTATAACCTGATTATTACCTGATTGTAACCTGATTATTACCTGATTGTAACCTGATTATTACCTGATTGTAACCTGATTGTAACCTGGTTGTAACCTGATTATTACCTGCCTATAACCTGATTATAACCTGATTATTACATGATTATAACCTGATTATTACCTGATCGTAACCTGATTATTACCTGATTATTACCTGACTATAATCTGATTATTACCTGATTGTAACCTGATTATTACCTGATTGTTACCTGATTATAATCTGATTATTACCTGATTGTAACCTGATTATTACCTGATTGTAACCTGATTATTACCTGATTGTAACCTGATTATTACCTAACAAACATCTCCACATAAAAACGGAGCTATGGCCGTTATCGTGCTCTTGTGGCTGTAATTCAATCACCTCTGCAGCGCCCTCTGCTGTGAGGATGCCTGCGTTTGTTTCCAGGTGCCTGTTGGAGGATCAGCGTGAAATCTGGTTTGGTTACAAACATGAAGGATTTTTATTTTTAGGAATGATTTGACATTTTAAACGAACGCCTGTTGCTCAGCTTGAGCTCTCAGCGAGGACTCTGATGAATAAATAAGTGATCTCAAGTCAGAGTTTTGTGGACTTTGCACCAAATAAGGTTTTAAAAACGAAGCAGAACAAGAACCGTTAACTTCTACAGTGTGTGCAGATTTCACGTCAGGACTTTCTGAGTACTGCGTCCCCGTCCTAACGTCTGTGATCTGCAGTGAGCGTTCCTCCACACGCTAGACGTCACAGAGGACGCAAATTATTCCTACACGCATAATGAACGAGCAACAGGCGTGTGTTTTCATGCATGCTCCTTAACTGGCTAAATAGCCTTTGATTGGAGACTGAGTTAAGTGATTTGTGATTGGAAGACGAGCTGTGATGTCATCAGTACCTTGGCGATTGCCGGCATCTGACTGGAGATCATGGTCTGGAACTGGGTGGTGTTCATGGTCGGTCCGTTGTCTGCAGCTTTGTGAAAGTTGGTGACCAACGTGTTGAGGGCCAACTCCAGCTCTGAGTACTGACACAGGAGCAAAACAGCTGCTATTATCAATACTCTTATTAATCATCGCCAGTAATCAATAATCAGATAATCAATAATCAGATAATCACAAAACGACCACATTTTCGTCTGTTCTGAGGTTTGAGAGGTGATTCTTAATAAAAAGGAAAAGATCACGTCTGACAGATTTACGAGCAGAACGTTTCATGTTCCTGGACAGTCTGGAGACACCCAGCACTTTGTCCCCGCTGCCTTCATCACTGATGATAATGACCCGTCTGTGTGTCGCTCGTCCATCTGGTATCAAACATCAACACTTTTACGTGTTATTGAATGTAACAATAACCACACTGCAAAGGAAGTCTCTGCGTGTCTGTCCACTCTGTGCTGGTTTTCTGATCGTTCACTGATGAAACAGGCTTTCAGCAGCACATATGAACATTTCTACACACAGCTGCACCCCCGATGTTAGCGCCAGCTTACAGATATATAACACATTCCCCTGCAGACAGTCTAAACCTAAAACATGCTGGGAGTACCAGACTCAGTGAAGACATGAAGACGTGGCGCTCCAGCTGATATTAACCTGAAACTCTCCTCACCTCTGCTTTCTGCTCACCTGTGCTTTCTCCTCACCTCTGCTTTCTGCTCACCTGTACCTTTCTCCTCACCTGTACCTTTCTCCTCACCTGTGCTTTCTCCTCACCTGTACCTTTCTCCTCACCTGTACCTTTCTCCTCACCTGTGCTTTCTCCTCACCTGTACCTTTCTCCTCACCTGTGCTTTCTGCTCACCTGTGCTTTCGCCTCACCCGTACCTTTCTCCTCACCCGTACCTTTCTTCTCATCTGTACCTTTCTCCTCACCTGTGCTTTCTGCTCACCTGTACCTTTCTCCTCACCTGTGCTTTCTGCTCACCTGTACCTTTCTCCTCACCTGTGCTTTCTGCTCACCTGTACCTTTCTCCTCACCTGTGCCTTTCTCCTCACCTGTGCCTTTCTCCTCACCTGTGCTTTCTGCTCACCTGTGCTTTCTGCTCACCTGTGCTTTCTTCTCATCTGTACCTTTCTGCTCACCTGTGCTTTCTGCTCACCTGTGCTTTCTTCTCATCTGTACCTTTCTGCTCACCTGTACCTTTCTCCTCACCTGTGCTTTCTGCTCACCTGTGCTTTCTGCTCACCTGTGCTTTCGCCTCACCCGTACCTTTCTTCTCACCTGTGCTTTCTTCTCACCTGTACCTTTCTCCTCACCTGTGCTTTCTGCTCACCTGTGCTTTCTGCTCACCTGTACCTTTCTCCTCACCTGTGCTTTCTGCTCACCTGTGCTTTCTGCTCACCTGTGCTTTCTTCTCATCTGTACCTTTCTTCTCACCTGTGCTTTCTTCTCACCTGTACCTTTCTCCTCACCTGTGCTTTCTTCTCATCTGTGCCTTTCTGCTCACCTGTACCTTTCTCCTCACCTGTGCTTTCTGCTCACCTGTGCTTTCTGCTCACCTGTGCTTTCGCCTCACCCGTACCTTTCTTCTCACCTGTGCTTTCTTCTCACCTGTACCTTTCTCCTCACCTGTGCTTTCTGCTCACCTGTGCTTTCTGCTCACCTGTACCTTTCTCCTCACCTGTGCTTTCTGCTCACCTGTGCTTTCTCCTCACCTGTGCTTTCTCCTCACCTGTACCTTTCTCCTCACCTGGATCTCATCCCTAAACAGTGGTCTGTGTATATACAACCCTGCTGTTTCTTTGGGAGGTTTCCTTAAATGTGTTGGGAGTTTGTGTCACTGCTCATATTCCACATTCCTGTCAAATAAATTGTGGTTTCCTGTTCCCTGACACGCTCTTTGTCTGTTTCACCAAACGTTTATCCAGCGCACACCCAACATGGCAGCTGTGTTTGTGGCCACTAAGGGTTTTTCCTGCTTCACACTGAAGTTTGTGTCTGTTACGATGTTTTCTCTGCAGTCAGCGCCGCCTGCTCCACTCAGTGTGCGGGGGAAGCAGCGCTTTGTGATGACCTTCACTGACCTCTTAGCCCAACACCCTGAGCCTAACCCAAACTCTGACTTTAACCCTAAAACAGCCAGAATTTGTCCTGATCCTCTGATCCTCTGTGACTGCAGCGTTTGATGCATTTGGGGAATGCGTAAATTACAGCTACAAGTACAGCAGTACTGGTAAAACATCATTAGAAAGGTATTTCTTTTACGTGGTAACTACAGGGTGCAGCTGAATGACACACAAAGCTGGAATCTCAAGAATTTCCACCATCACAGATCAGCGTCTCCAATCTGAGCTGGACGATGTTCGGTGTGAGAAACCCAGCAGTGGTAACAGAAGAGAGGCGGCAGGGAAAAGTGGCGAGGTCTCTCTCTGCACACGTTCGAGGACCCAGGACGACCCGGCCACCGCGGGTTTCCACCCTCTGCTACTCTCTAAGGACGCTTACAGACTCAACACCGGATCTTTGCAGCATCACTAACAGGAAGAAAATCTGTCAGCCAATCACGATCAGGACTGATAAGCTGCTTGGTTCGATTTGAAATGTCCAATGTTCATAATGCAGTTGTTGTAAACATTAATCATTTACTGCTGCGCGAGAGATTGGTCGTCACTCTGGAGTTGTGAGGAAGCTTTAGTGGACAAACACAAACCTTGTGATTTACGCTCGTCACTTACAATATTACGTTTGTTGCATCATCCTGGATTTTATTTGTTTACTGTAGTAAAATATTAAAACCAGACGTTTCCTCCAAGCTCTGATTAAGATTAGGCAGGATCCGTTTGGCCTCGCGTTGCCTCGGGCCGACGCACAAAGTGTTAAACAGCTGAATGAGCTCAGACCGAGCGGCCCTCTGAGGGGCTCCTGTTGTGAAAGAGGGCGGCGGCTGCAGGAATCTGCCTGATCCCAAAGCAGAAAAACACTTTCTCCTGCTTTAAAGAGAAACGATGACTGAACACGAGTCGAGACTTTCATGTGTTTTTACTCAGAGGGTCCAAAGTGCTCCAGCTCAGATCCTCTGAACACCCGGGTCTGCTCTCAGCTCCACGGGTCACACCAGCCTGGTGTCATGAAAAAAAACACCATTAACAACCCACTGAGTCGTGCTTTTGCATTGGCAGTGAGCTGAACCTGAGCTTAAATCTGCATCAGTGTTCGGTCCAAAGTCAAAGCTGAACAACAACACCGCCTCCCGGAGGCCAAAGGCACCAACTACATATGTATTCAGGCAGCCTTACAGCTTGTAAAGGACTTTGTAATGTCTGTAGAAAAAAGACATGACTCTAACTACACAACAGGATATCAGCTTGAAAATCAATAACGTTAACACAGTGGTCCTCGAACGGTGGGAAAGCCCCACTCTTAGGGCGTAACTGCAGGCGGGGCGTGGATGAACAAATGAAATCTGGGCCAAAGCCAGACTGCAACACCAGAGGACGGTGCAAAGTACCAACAATGTGCTCGAGGCTGGCTCCAAAGAAGAGTCGGCGCAGGTGAAAACGCTGTAGCTGCTGTCCTAACAGCTTATTATGGGCTTGACTTCTTTTTAAAGAACAAATTTGTTGAAACTCTAAGTTAGAGGCGTGGCCTCTTTGCCTGATAGGAGTCCCCACACAGCCGTCTGCCAGGCTTCACTGCACCGTGGGCCGTGCTCTGGCGCGTTTCCAACAATATGGCTGCTGTGGGGTTAGCTGTAATGACAGACCGACGTCTGAGCGCCACGCTGATGAGTGAAACTCGCAGTCGGTTAGCACTTATCATGTTTTGCACCTGTACAGTCGTTGAAAGCAGCTGTTGAACCAAGCTAGCTACCTTTAGCTGATAACTCAGCTCTCCACCACGTCGTCTATGGTCAGGTCTGCCCCCCAAACATCACGGACTCAACACGAAGAGCCGAAAACCCAAAGGGAAGCCGCTGCCATCTTTAATGTACAGTCTCTTTAATGGGGAAAGGCTTGCTGATGTCCACGTGACATTTATTTGATTCAAATAATCAGGAACAAATCCAGTGTAGTAGACTTTCAGTGACTGCCGCTTTTACCTGCATGCAGCTGCCACAGGTTTCGTTTTCACTAATAATCACACTCACGCTGAGGCACCATTAATGAGCCTTCAGGGTGCTGCTTTTCTCATTAATGAAACTTTTCCTCTTTCACTTTTAGAGAAATAGGATCCAAACACTGGAGAGACGCTGTGGCTTTCGCGCCTTTTACTGAACACGGAGTAAATCTGTCCGTTTCCTTCAGGCTCGCACGTCCGGCGCGCGCAGCTCTGGGCGCTCGTGGCCCGATCACACCCAGCAGTCCTGCGCTCCACCCGGCCAGCCTCTCTCCACCGATCCCTTTGATCAATGTGTGATCGGTCAACCGAGGAGTTCGATTGTCTTACCTTGGTCGCCATCTCAGAAGTTCGGTCCCCAAAAAAAGAGTAAAAAAAAAAAAATCCAATAAAAAGTGAAAAAGCACCGAAACCGAGGAGCGCCGAGCGGAGAGTGACGGAGGATTTACACGTTTCCTGCTGAGAGTCACACAAAGTCCTCCCACTCAACACACACACTGATACACACCGAATACACACACTGAACACACCCACTGAACACACACACACAGTTTGAATGTGTAAGCCTCCGCAGCTTTCAGACCCTCTAAACTCTCTGTAACCTCTTTGTTTGTCAGCTCGGAGCTGTTATCAGCCCCACCCACCCACACACACACACACACACACACACACACACACACGCACACACACGCACACACACGGACAG
>VURO01035105.1:2963-13122 GCA_015108175.1 Pelvicachromis taeniatus | reverse complement strand
TACAATACATTTAGTGCCTGTATATTGTGTTTGTGTGTGTATATAGGCATACAACTTTAGGTTCTTTTATCAAATATTAGTTCCTGGGGGGGGGCAGTTTGTCTTGTATCTATTGTAGCTAAATGTGCTGCAAGATTTTACCACTTTAAATGAAGTCCTTCTTTAATTTGAGCATCAGTTGCAATATAACGAAAGCTCAAACATTTAAGAATAAGAACACCTTTATTTGTCCCACAATGGGGAAATTGCATTGTTGCAACAGCAAGCACAGTACACAGCAGAGAGCCAGAAGTAGCAAGATGTGAGCTAGATCGGAGTTAAAGGATATTTAGGATAACCAGCTGCCGTGTGTTAGCCCCTATACAGCTGACTCCCGTTTTCAAACGTTTCGAGTTTGCCTGCAAGTACACTGCTTGGTGGAAAAGTGTATGTGTTTTTGAAAACATGCAACACGTTCAGTATGAAATCTCTTAACTCTGTCTGCGTGTAACCTGACCTGTTCACGTGGTCACGAACCAAAGCTTACAGAAGAACCTCTTGGTACGGTGTCAGTACTTTCATTCTTAGCCTGCACGTTTGACTAATATCCCTCTTTACGCTTTCCACTTGCTCTCTGTGTATCTTCCCAATGGGGATTTTGTGCACTTCAACCCTGTCCTCGAGTAACCTCACCGCCTTATTTCCATCTCTGCCGCTGGTGCAGGCATACACATGTAAAAACACACGCACACGTTCTCAGCCCAGGTGGCTGCTTCCGCTGCTTGCACCACAGATGCAGTACTGATAATAGGCTGCGACAGATGAGCAGACATCATCTTAATGCAGTCACCTGCTTTTAAGGGTGGAAACTAACAACCCTGTTGCTGAGTTCCTAGTATTGAGTCTGACTTTGCTGTCTAGTATCAGGTTTTGAATCATGTGTGTTGTTCCTTTTGTACATCGTTTGCTTACTAGGTCTAACCTGAGAGCGGTAAGCGTCAGTTCCCAGAAGTTCTTAGTGTCTGTCTGTGGAACTGTTTACTGTGCAATACATAAATCAAACAAGAGCTTCTGTTGGCTCTCTGCAGACAGAGCATGTAAGGGCCTTGCTCTATTAAGAATCAATTTAACGTGCCTGGCACTAAAGTTGCTTTACTACTACACACCCACAGCAACCCAAGCCAAGATTTTTAAGACCACGTAACGTAGCTAGATCTACTTTAGTGTTGAACATATTACGCCTGCGTTGTTTGTTGCAAATCCCGTATCCTGACACGTGTAGTTCCTCCACAGCTCCCAACACGGGGCACGAATGACACCATGGTTAATGTCAGTTGAAAACCAACCAAAGTCAACATCCTGCGACTGTATGTGCGTGGTTTAACAAGAAATGGGTTTGAGTTTCTAGTAATGTGGTCAGTTTTAGAAGTTATCTGTCCTCGAGTTGAGTTTGCACAGGAGATCTGAATTTTCCCAGTCTTTAGGAGTCGAACTTTCCAAGTGTTTAATCTTTAAAAGCATGAACAAGGGGGGGGGGGGAAACCTGTAAGCAAACAAACGGAAAACAAAAATGTTCAAATGCCAATTACAGTCATGTGAAAAAGAGTTTTCACGCGTACACCCTTGCTGCCTCTGTAGGAAATAAGAGGTGCTAATCAAATTCTCTCAGCGAGTGTGACCACCTTTTTATAAAAGGAGAGGTTTTGACAGTTTGTGGTCATCAGACCACAAACTGTGGTCTGATGACAAGTGTGCGTTATCCAAGTGTGCGTTATCACAGTGCCACAATCTTCCCAGAGTGGACATCCCAGCCAATTCACCCCAAGGTCACACCAAGCGATGTTCAGAGAAGTGGCAAAAAATCTCGAGTGGCATACTTGTGAGACTTGACAGGCTTCAGTTACAAGGTTAAATGTTCATGTTTGTCAAAGTAAAATTATAAGAACTGAACAAGTATAGTTTTTATTTTAGAAGGGCGGCCTGCGCTAAAACGAGCATGCTGGCAAAACGTGTATCTGAGCCACAACCACAAGATCAAAGTGGAGATGTCTGGCCATAATGCACATATTAGGGAAAAACTAAACTCAGCTTATCGGCACAAATGCTTCAAAGTAACTGTTAAGCATGGTGGTGGGGAGGTGATGGTTTGGGCTCGTTTTGCAGGACCGGGACACCTTGCAGTCACCGCGTTCTTCAATATACCAAACTATGAAGTCCAGCAGCTAAAGCTAGGTCAGGCAACACGATGAGGACCTCAAGCCCAGTTGCAAATCTACTATAGAATGGCGGAAAAAGAGAGTAATCGAGGCATTGCAATGATTGAAATGTTACTGGGGCCTCACTGAACACTATGAGAGCTTTAATAACGGCGTACAAAAAAGCGATTGCTTCAAGATATTGCTGCTAAAGGTGATTAAACAAGCTGCTTACTGAGGGTATGAACTTTGTTTACAAAGCACCAGATTGCCTGTGAATTGCATCAGATTATTATATCGACATTTAATATTAATCAGTACTAATTTATAATTTTCGGATCATTGTTTTATGCGCCTCACATTAAATCTACGCTGCTTCAGTGACGCGAGGGCCCTTTCCCGTGGCTCTGCGTCAGGTTTGAGGTTATTCTACCATAATGTGCCTCCTTTACTGAGGTTTGTTTACTTCCCTGAAAGGACACTGTAGCCACTTTCAACGCTTTAACACCCCCCCCCCCCTTCTTTGCTCCTGCTCTCTGGACACTGATATGCAGAGACGTTTTCGTGCTTGACTGCTGCCTGAGCTGGACTGTTCAGCCACATAGAGCAGCGCAGCCTTTGCCCTGTTTTTGAGAAATGTTTTAAAATAATAAAAACTAGCGGAGGGGTAGGAGGAACACCTAGATGCTGAGTAATGTTGTATGAGCTCTATCCCCCCCCCCCCTTTTTTTTTTTCTCCTCTTTTTGTGGGCTTGCCTCATGTGTTCAGTGAGGGAGAGAAAAAGGGAAACGGTGTAAGGGCAAAGCAGAGCTGGAGGGGCATAGTCAAAACAAACAAGTCCTCATCTTCCCTCTGATATCGGCTCCCTTCTTCAAGGCTGTACTATTATTTATTTTTAAATTTTTTTAAGACAACGGTGCCGGGTCCCACCTATTCCTCAGACACACCATCACAGCTCAGCTTTTGTAGTTCAGAGTTGTCAATGACATCAAGTTTCACAGAAAGGTGACAGCTAGAGCATACAGGTGGTCTTGTAGCTAGCACGATTAACGGTAGTCGTAGAGATGCATAAATGATCATTTTCACATTCAAATCGAGGGCGATCATTTTGCAGAACTATCTTAAACCAACTGGTGTCCAATTTCATCTTAAGTGAGGTGTCTGTATCTTAATGTTCCAGGATATCAGTGTGCATCATTGAGGGCGATATAAAGGCACTATTGAAAGTCTTTTTCAGGAGGCAAAATGCCTCAGGGTAACAGAACACGCACACGCTCCTGTATAAAGGCTGCTGGACGCACTGGTTTGTCTCATCAGACTCTGCTCTACTTCCCTGTCCTCCCTTTCTCTGAGGCAAGGACGGGGAGAGACCCAGAAATGAATCTGACACCAGGATGACTCTGCAGTTTGCCTTTCACTGAATATGCATAAGTGGATAAATGAAGAATCCAAATGCATGCATGGTTGTATTAAGCACTTTCATGAGCGCTTGGGATGGAAACGCTTGCTAAGTGTGGTGTTTTTTGTTTTGTTTTGTTTTTGTTTTTTCTCTCCCATTTTGCCAATATATTTGAGTGAAGATGAGCTTTCAAAAGCCTCAGGGCAGTGCATGCTCTGAGTTCACTGCAACTAAATACTGCGATAGCTTCACAGGCTGCAAATGAAACCCAGCTCGGAGTACCTGGAGCTGGCTACGCACGTGAAGCTTCTCCACCCACTCACATGGGTCCTGACTTGTTCAAAGGCTCGAACAGACAGTGTCACCTACACTGGTTGGTAACATTTAACCAGCATATTACACTGATTTAAGAGGCCGTATGTTTTGATGTGTTTACAGTCTGTAAAATGAATTTGTTGCTGCTTTGAGCGTGGAGATGTTCTCAGTTGGGCTGCACTGTTTGGCTCCTGGCATGGCTGTGTGTGTTTGTGTGTGCGTACGTGTGCGTTTTGCCTCTGTTTCACTTGGCAGGGGAGTGGCACCACGCTGCGACTGTGTTTACTCTTTCGTAACGCTCTGGGCAGCTCTGCCCAGCACACATCACCGCCGCTGCCAACGAACGGAGAGAGGGAGACGAGGAAAAACACTGGCAGCAGGCAGGAACAGTCATAGCTGATCAGCTGCTCTCTGACTCTCACCCCGTCCACCCCTTGTTATTGGTCACATCAGGACATTTTTCCTCTCACATGCTTAATTATAGAACCAATTTCAGCACGCAGATCCCAAACCTGACTTGCTCTTCTTGTAGCCTGCTGCAGGCCTCGGAGCAGCTACTGTTCTGTCAGAGAGCATCGCAGTCATGGACCGCTGTTGGCAAGAACTGTCTTAAGATCATCTAAAATAAGTTGAACATCCTGCAGCAGATTTTTAGTAGTTGTTGTTGTTGTTACTATCCACCCACACTGGATGCCGCAAGGAACAGTTCTGCTTCTTTTCAGGCCAATTTGAAGTTTGGCTTTAAGTTGCATTTAATGACACCTTTCTTATTTAGGAAGATATAGTCTTTGCCTTTATACGTTTCTTTTCTGTTTATTTGGGTTAAATATAAT
Organism: Pelvicachromis taeniatus; assembly: GCA_015108175.1. Lineage (NCBI taxonomy): Eukaryota > Metazoa > Chordata > Actinopteri > Cichliformes > Cichlidae > Pelvicachromis > Pelvicachromis taeniatus. The sequence goes on along the minus strand of VURO01035105.1, from coordinate 8,400 downwards.
TCTGTTTTTCTAAATTAGAGATGAATCATATGACTGCTTTGTTCATAAACTGGTGAGAATACTGACTGAAGTGCTTGCGAGCATACACGTCTCATTACACTACTGAGTCACAGAGAAGTTCTGAATCTATTAATATGCCTCAGAGAACTTGAGCTACTGATACATGTCCAGTTGTTCAATGCCATAAACTATATATACGAGATAGATGTAACCCCACTGCAATGTCACCTAGTGACTTGTGAAGCTTTGAGATGAGTGTTTTGGCCATGACTGCCTTGTCTTTTTGAAAGCAGGCGCATCCAACGAGGGTTAAATTGGTCTGAGAGACCAAAGGATGTTGTGTACTCGTAGAATAGTATGCTTTAGGGCAGGTCTGTCTGTCTGTAGCATTCCCTGGTTTGTTGTTTTATTGCAGTGGGGACCACAAGTTACAAAATTGGCTTTGCTTTATTCAGTAAGACTTGAATCTAGCAATTGAAGCCATAAACACATGAGGGAAGTGTTTGCTGAGGTGGTGGCCCAAGTGAGAAATGTAGTCTAGCAGGATGCTCTGTTAGATATGGCACAGGAAACCTGACATAGTTATCATCTGCAGCAAAACCTGCTGATGAAACCTGCGGAGTCTTTCCAGAAGTTGAATAGCTGGATAAGAAACCAAAAAGATCAACAATATAGTTTCAATATCGGCTAATAAGAGTTGAGATGTGGTATGTTTGGGGGGAAAGAAAAAAAAAAGTAGTGCTGGGGAAATACGAATCGAATACGCCAGAGGAAAAGGAAGATGGAGGACAGAGGTAGATGATAAGGAGGAGAGCATGAGAATCTTTTTTTTTTTTTTTTTTTTTTTTTTTTTAAGCGAGGGAAGGAGGAATGCGGTAGAGTCGCTTAGGCAATAGGTGAGATATTGAGATAAATTGGAAGCGGCAACGTGGGTCAGAGAGGTAGATTAGAAACAGCAGAGCCCTTAAATAGAGGACGAAGAGGGAGATTTAACAGCAGGGGCCGGGCTGCGAGTGACAGAGGGAGAAATGCAGTTTGGAACTTTGTGCAGGTCAGAAATGGGGAGATCCAACAGAAGCACTGAAAATCCAAATGCATAGTATTTCTCCTGTGGATCCTTAACTTCCTGGTTTGATTCCCAAAACCATAAAGACAGAGATTTGAGTGTTTCTGTAGCAGAACTCTAGGTTCTTATTCAGCCAATCAGGTTTAATTTGTGTTGGAGGAGGAAGACTTTAATTCTGGGTGATTTTTATTTTTTATTTTTTATAATGTGGTCGGCACCCTCGGGCGAGGTTTCAGCTGAGCAGTGAGCTGCTAAATCTGCACAGAGCCGGTGGGCTACTGGCGTTGGTGTAAGCTAGCCTGGTTTGTCCTTGGTGACTGAAGCTAGACCGCTAGGCTGGTTTGAACTATAATTGGATTAGAGATCTCAGTGTTGCATCAGGCATGGTAAGCCGAGTATTCACACACACTCGCGCTTTCTCTCTCTCTCTCTCTCTCTCTCTCTCTCTCTCTCTCTCTCTCTCTCCAAAAGCACACATGCCTGCCTTAGGGAATCATCTCAAGGCTGCACTCCTCTGCTGCCTACATGTTCTTTCTCCAACACTTTCGTCTTTCCTCAGCATCCCACTGTTTTCTTTATCCCTCTTTAATCAGCGACCCGTCCACTCCCACTGGCTGTAAAGGTGTATGCAGATGTGTATGCTTGTGTGTGAGCACATTGGTGCCTGGCACAGGAAGGATGTGGACGCTTCCAATGCCACGGATACCCGCCCTAAATGCGATTACATGGGTTGTGGTGGGAGAATAAATCACAAAAACAGAAAGGGAAGTCATGCGTTGATACTATTGTGAGCTCTCATAGGGACATGGTAGATGTGTATATAAAGCTGCCCTAAATGGAGAAGGAAGTGAGAAAGCTAATCTTAACTTTTCTTTACTTTCTATATTTTTTCTTTTTGAAAAAAAAAAAAAACAAACTTCCTGTTTGGCAGTTTTGGACAGGAAGTCAAAGATGACCAAATGGTGTGCAAAGGCTTAATTTGTCATTGTTTTCTTGGACTTGGACAAAAACTGATCGCTTTAAACTCAGTTAGATGTTAACTGGAAACAGTTTGGCGCTTTATTCCATTTGTCTGTCGCACTTGGTGGCTCACCCAGACCATAAAAGTGTCACATTTGAATAAATGAGTAAAGGAAATGTAACTTATTAGTAAACATTGCAGCATTTTTCAACAGTTCAAGTAGCAGGAAATGAAATAATACAGTTGTCTAGATGAAAAATGGACTTTGCTGCATGTGACCTGAGAAAGGAACGGTGACTACAAATATATATTTTTTTTCAGGTTAGTTGGCAAAATTTTAGTGGCTGGCATCAGTGAAGAAACTACATTTCAGCAGGGGCTTTTTAATCTGAGCTTTTTGCTGTTTTTATAAGTGTACATGTCTGTGGATTAACACCCATACAGCACACATGGAAGCGGTTGGGGTGAGAAATGAACAGTGGAGAGGCAGATTAGAGGGAGACTGTGATGGAAGAGACTTAAGCGCTGACAGGCCAACACCAGCAGCTTTATGTTCTCTGTGTGTAACTGACAGCTCTGATCAGTCCATGTAGCCTGTACATAGCTTTAACTTGTGAGTTAGGAATCGGATGTCACAGGGACAGAGATGGAGGGAAGGGAAAAGAGTCATGATCCAAAGGGGGATGACACAGGGTAGTACATGCAAAACATCCACCCCCAACCAGTATCATCCTGCCCTACCTATCAGTATAGGAGCTATCAGTAGCAGCAGTTTAGATTTCCAGATTTCGTTAAACTAGCTTATAATCTATGTCTCCACAGGATTCCCTCAGTTCTCCTGTAGGACAATCGGCATACCTGCATCTACAAACCTGTGTTGTGGACAGGCTGCCACACATTTGTTAGCTTGAATCTAAAAAAGGATGTAGAGGAGGAGGAGGGAGATGCTTTTGAGGGAAGAGTTTGACTTGGAATGAAGGCAAAGGGAGATAACGGGGAGGGAGCTGGTGTTCGGGGTCGTTCAATTTCCGCTGCAGGGTTGGGGTCACTCTGTGGAAGCTGCTGACAGGGCCTCCCAGGAGCAAGGCTGAAAAGCTCAAAGCTGGACAAAAAATACAAGAAACACAAGGCGCACAACAAAGTATTTGACCCTGGAGGCAGTGTTTAGTGTAAACACAGATAAGTCTGATCATCTGAGTGTTTGCAGAGGACCTCACTGGGGAACATGCTCTGTCCGTGCACTGTTCTTCGTTTCCTCTCCGCACACACAACACCGCACTTCATTATAACACGGTCATGCTCGTGGTCTTGCATACCGTGTCACAACACTGATCTTCATCTTCTCTAGTGTTTGTTAGCGGTGGACCTGTTAAACATGACCTTTCTTAAAGCCTTTCTAATCCCAGGTGGGCTCTGAGCGGGGTGATGAATGACAACACTGAGCCAACGGCTTGTTAGCACATGGGAGCTAGGTTACAAGTTTGCCGTGCAGAAGACTGGCTGTGAATACAGGGTATTATGAGGCACAGGGGGTTGAGGAGCAGCTCACTTTGTCACAGTTTAATCCGGGAAGCCATGCAGAGGAACGAAAGGCTCCGACTTCATCTGTCAACAATAGATTTAACATTTTAAAAGGTCCAATTTGGGAGGCTACAACTGAACTTTTTTTCCCCTACCTAAAAAAAAAAAAGAAGTTGTTTGTAATTGCATAGTTTGATTAAATGCACGTTTTACAAATTTCCAAAAACATTTTGTTACAGATGTGAAATTCTTAAAATACTATTCACTAATATGTGACAAGAATCTGGAGAACAAACTGTTGAACAACGGCAAAAAGTTCTAAATAAGAAAAGCAGAAGAACAGGAGATGTGCGTCTGTTCTTTCTTCTTCTTGCTTCCGGTCTCATCCGTCATCCACAATTTCTGATTTTCTGTTTGCTGTCTAACCCCTGCTTCCAACAGTAACTGCCTCGCACTAGGAGTCAGGGTGGACTGAGTCATATATCAGGGGGGGGAGTGTACGGAGCGGAGCAGGCTGCGAGAGATTAGGGGTGAGAGGAGTGTGCTGCTGATTTATTACCATCCGTTAGCTGGTTAAAAGAGGCTAAGTGAGCCAGTCAGCTCAGGGAGGCGAGATGGAAGAGATTAGGCTACATAAAGAGTGATGGAGGGAGATCTGTGACGCGAGCCAGTGACTCCCTCATTCCTTCTGTGCTACTCTTTATCTTCTTCAGCCACGTTTCCTCCCCGTGAGTATGCCATGTCTCTGTAAAGCACCAATACCAGTAGCTGCCCGTTTGAGAAGTGATTAACGATCTACTGCATTTTTTAATCGTTATGCAACCAGTTGATAGTGACAGTGCTACTTATATGTGCTTGGTCACATGCAAATCGATCACATGTCAAATCTTCCATCCATAATTAGAATAAATAGGAAAACCTTTATTTGTCCCACAATGGGGAAATTGCATCCATCCATCCATCCTTTTCCGCTTATCCGGGGCTGGGTTGCGGGGGCAGCAGCCCAAGCAGAGAAGCCCAGACCTCCCTCTCCCCAGCCACACATGTCAAAACTTGTTGTGTTAAAAATGCTGGTAAAATATGCACAGAAAGCTGCATTGCTATCTCAATAAATCCCTTGCACCATGGAACATTTATACCACATGTTATTTCCAAAACTAGACATTTATTAATAAAGGAACTAATTGGCACTAGGAAACAGTGGGGGGGCAAGTAACTACAGTAAATGCATCATTTCTGCATTATACCTCTTTAAGGCTATTTTCTTTTTCTCTCCTTCAGCTACAGATATTGAAATAACAGATATCTTTGTTATTTCTTTCAAGGCACAAGTTACCGTATTTGGCATGCAGGGTTCATAAGCTGCAGATTAAAATTGTAACCACATCACTAACTTCCATCCACCATTTGCTCTTCCTGTCATACGGAGCGCAACTAACGAGCACTCCAGCGATGCTAGATTGAGTCATTTGTTTGGTCTTGGGTCGCGTATCACCAACTGCTAGTATTTGGATGGTGTGTTTTGCCTGTCACGAGTTTGCCGTTTTCCACCTTTATTGGAAACGGTTATGAAGTATTGTGCTCGTTTCACCTGTTGTTAGAGGTAACACTTCTGTGTTATTGAAGTAGCTTCCTTTTTTCCCAGGTATGGAATCATCATTCAAGGCTGACCTGCTGCTTCTCACTCTTAGACATGTCTGGGCGTGTGTCATTGTCGTGCTCGCTAGGGAATGGAAACACATGGCATCGCTATATCATTGATATCACAAGCCCCCCCCCCCCCCCCCCCCCCCCCCCCCCCCCCCCCCCCCCCCCCCCCCCCCCCCCCCCCCCCCCCCCCCACCACCCACCCCCCACCCCCCCCCCACACCCACCCCAACCCACCCCCC
>VURO01035104.1:0-11697 GCA_015108175.1 Pelvicachromis taeniatus | reverse complement strand
ATGCTGGGGCTCTGAGGCTCGTGATCTCCCTCACTGCTACTGACCGACCTTGAGGGTCTGTAAAGTTCTCACGTTCTCAAGGAAACACATTGACCCACCCCTTGACTGAAGCCAGATCAACACACGCACACACACATAAGCGTGGTTTTGGTCTAGATCTATGGCAGACATTCTAGAAAAGATCAAAGGTGACATGAATTAAAAGTTAACTGCCCTTGAGGGCTTTTAAATAGAGGGGTAAAACGATACAAGAAGCAGACAGGAGAAAAGGGGAGCAAAGGTACACCTAAAGTATTGTCAGAAATGTAAATGGACTTTGACCCAAGGCAGGTCCTTTTATAATTCATAAGAATATTTCCAGAAAAAAAATTTTCAGCCGGCTGAGAGTATGGGAATAATGAGAATATCCTTAGATGACAATTTCTAAGAAGGAAGACGTCTAACTGGAATCTTTTCTATATATATTTATATCACTTCTTAGCAAAAGGGTCATGCTTCTGTGATATAAATGCAAACTATTTTGATTTGTAACAAGTTTATGACCTTTTATGTGAGAGGACATGACCCAGTTAAATGTAAAGAATGAATGATGTGTTGCCAAGTAGTATGAGGCCAATGAGATTGAACCACTGTGGAATATCATACAAAAAGATTTGATTTTCTAAGAATGCACCTCAACATGATGATTGTTATAAGTGATGGTAAAATTCATGTGAAAACGGCTGATATGTTAGCAAAGTATATCTATGTTTCAAGCTGCCAAGATGAACCATGTGTCAGTCGTTTTGATAGATACTGTATCCATCTGTTCATCTGCTCATCCATCCATCAATCATGACACAGATGGCCTTTCAGGAGTCCGTGTCAGGACTGATGCCTTTCCTTTGCCCTAGCCATACCACTACCCCCCACCTCACTCCCACACAACACCCTCCCTAGTCTCCCACATAACACACATACATATACACACACTCACACCTCCTGCCCCCCTGCACCTCAACCAGATGGACTGGTCTCGCTATTTCCAGCTCCCATGACCAACTATCTACTTGGCAAGGATGGGTCATATCGTTAGCCTATCACCTTTTAATAAAAAAAGATAAACAAACAAATAAATCAAAATCAAAAAAAAAAAAGTCAAATCAAATATGACCTTCCTGAAACGGTCGCAAAGTGTAAGTGTTGTGTGCAGCAAATCTATTTGTCTGTAAGGGTCAGTCCACAAAGAGAAGCCCCAAAAAGAGAGCTGTCTGCCTTTGGTCCCTGGGGCCTGTCAAGAGGGATAATTGATGATGTTTTCATTACAAGGTGTGGGGTAATGTGGGGGTTGGGGCACAGTATGTGTGTGCATGTGTGTGTGAATGTGTAGTGGGGGTAGGCAGGTTGACTCAGCTGCCTCCCTCTTTGACACCAACCACTCTGGGATTGGTACGGACGAGTCATTGCTTCCAAATGCCCTCGTACAAACACACACTAAACCAATCACACACCCATATTTACACAAACACAGGTCCTCGCACACACAAACACACAGCCCAAAGCCAATTCCATTTCCAGAGATAGAGTATCTGAAACTGAATAAAAAAAAGCTGAGAATAAGCCCAACTTGTTCTCTTGTTTTCCTCTGCTACCCCGTCTCGTCACAGTGTCACGCCAGGCCTTTGGCAGATCTGTCCATCTGTCTGTCGTCTCTTAGGACCTCTTTGAAATCCCAATGCAGTGGCGCCTAAGATTCTGACTGCCGCTAAGATTGAATTAAGACCTAATCGGAGACACCAGGCCACATAGGCCACTATATTACTTTATAGTATCAAGATGGACATCATGCCTTTGTTGCCGTTTATGAATAAATGAATGAAAACACATAAAAAGTCAGCTGATGTCTTCCTTTTTAGCTTGCGTCCTGAGGTCTTTTCAAAACCATTAACAAGGCGTCTTAGTGGCTTCAATGGTTAATTGAAATTATTTTTTATGAGAAGCTTAAGTTGTGCAACATATAACAAAGACAAACAAGTGTAACAATAATCATGAGACCCCCATAACCATAAATATGAAAAAATACATGTCAGTGTCGGTTTTCTGAATTCAATCTTTGTTATACTGTATTTCTTGCTATTCTGCGTGTTCTTATCTCTGTAACGGTATAAAAAGTGGGCACTAGTTGTAAGTATGAAGTATGACAGAACTAGAAGAAGAAAAAAAATACCATCCCAGCAATGGGCTGCTGCGGTGGGTCAGGGCTGCAGCGGGTGACCAGGGTGCTGACATATTCAGGCTCCAGCAATAAACAGACGAAGAATAATGGCATCTGAGGCAAAGGCGAACTCTGACCTCAAGCGCTTTCCCCTCCCTTGCCTTCTGTTGTTTAGATGAGGCTTTGAGTATCTGGTTTGTGTTCTCTTAGGTGAGAAGTTCAGGATCTGCAAAGTGTTTAGTTTGCTGAATTTAAATATTGATTATAATGTTGGTTGTACACAACTCTGCCCTGTTGTTCGGTTCAATCACAACCCGAACCACTGCAGTGGAGACGAGGAGGAAATTATCTTGCTTCTAATGAGTAGTGTAGCCATCCATGTATCCATCCACTCCTCTCACTCGCCTCCCACCCTGCACACCCAGTCTAGATTACTCCGCCACCCAGGGCCCACGACAGCGAGGCTCCTGGCCTCCTCTGCCAGCACAGAAATGAATTATATCGCTTTTCACACCTGTTTCTGCTCAAAACCCCCACTGCACGCTGCTGTGTTGAGGGTAAAAAAGCATTTCCAAGGAGGGGGGGGGGGGGGGGGACAGTGCTCCCCAAGCTAAGCTACATCTGCGTACGCAAGTGGTTAAATTGGACTCTAATTGTATTAACGGCGGATTATGCCTTCAAGTTGGATTTTTTATATGCGCTCTCTCTCTGTGCATTTTACACATTTTAAGAGGAGAAAGGAGGAGGGGGAGAAAGGCAGCTCATTGAGGGTTTGCGGGTTGGCTTCTTTTATGAGCTGCGATCATGGCTGCCCCTCGTTACACTGCATCTGTGTACAAATAGGAGGGGAGGAGAGCCAGAATGAGCGGGTGTTAGCGATAATGTGTATGAGAGTGTGTGTCCCACTCTGTGAATATACCAATATGAACACTAAAAATACCAAACCCGCTGCCCTTTCTTTCTACACGCACACACACACACACACACACTTACTTCAGTTTAGCACGGCAGCAATCTAAATGGGAATATGGGTAGTGTGTGTAGTGGGGAGGCGGGGGTGAATTCCATCTAATTACTCTATCACATAATTTCACAAATTGCCTTTTCATAGGGGAGTGGAGAGCAGAGCACAGGGCGCGTTGGGGATTTGAGGCTTGAGCTTTCATTTACTACTCATTTCTTGTTAAATTAAACAAGAAAATACCATTTGTGTGGAGGGGAGGGTACGGGCGGGTTGTGGGTGTATTCCAACCACACAATGGGAGGGTTGGAAGAAAGAGAGATTGGAGAGGAGCGTTTTCTTTATGTCAAGATTTGTCTCTTACATAAAGCAATCAGGCAGCTTGGGCGGTTATGAGTTTAGAATTGATTCTGCAATTATTTTGTTAAACACATTTTATAGTTATTTCCAGGGAAAAGTCATTAGCACACTTCAGAGTAATATGTACATGTTTAAACACATCCTTATTGATGTCAAACACATCTAGAAAGAGGGAAAGCAGGTTACGCTTACAAATATCCTGTTTAGTTTAGTCAGTAAAACCAACAGAGAGCTAGTAACTGCAACATATGTTTAATTAAGGATGTCAAATGCAAACAAACATCAAAATGAGATGAGGACACAAGTGGAAAATCCCTCCCCACTCCTTTATTTTGGTTCCCTACCAAGTTTACAGCTGCATGTCAAGCTGGCAGCGAGTTTGGTCATTGGTGACAGGCGGTAAACGCTAATGTTTTGTAGTCGCTCCAAGTCAGCACAGCCAAATTCTTCCGATGAACTTGTCCCACAAGCATCGTCAACAGCATATGAGCTCATTGGGTGTGTTGGAGAGAACTCAGTGAGCTGCAACTGTTGTCATCATCACAAATTCAATGCCCACTCTCTATCCCTTACTCTACACCTCACACGCCTCTTGTAACCATGCATATACCCAAAACACTGCGCCTTTGACCCATGTAGCAACACCAGCAAACTTGGGAATTAGAAGTTGTCCGTATTCAAACGTTACTCTTTCCACATGGAACAAGACATAAGAAATTAGCAGCCTTGATGGATAAGGAGGCAGAGATTCATGAAAGTCTTCAAAACAACCCTGTAAGAACAGCTGTATCAATGCCACCTACCAGCTACCCTGCTGGTGTACTCACAGCCTCAGTGTGCCACCCACCTTCCTTCCCGCTTCAGTACAATGAGAACTCCCAAGGGTCTAAGTGTGAGGGCGAATAACAGAAGGGATTACAGAACACTAAGGTTGGGTGTCTAAACTTCTACTATAATCCATTCCTAGTTCACCATATTCTCTCTCTCTGGTCTCTGGTCTCTGTGCACCTGTGTCAAATACGTTTAGATTTATTATTTTGAAGAAACAGCAAGCCCTGATTGGCTTTTTCAAGACTGTGTCATGCTACAGCAGCCCTTAATATACATCCCCTGTCTTTGAAACAAAGAGTCGAGTTGTGCTGATGTGTGGATCAGCTATCCATGCTGATGTTGCTATCAGCAGAGGCAGAGAAGCATACTACGAGTGTGAGGAAAGCTGTAAATGTTTTTGCATTAGAGGTGCTATGTGTAGCATTCATAAACATTGACATATGGTGAATAAATTAATGGTGACACTGAAGAGTAAGCAAATGAAACCACAGCAAGCATTTATCTGACACCAGCGGTATTGTTAATGCCAGTGTTTCCCAAAATTAAGACCACATTTCCCATAAACAAAGAAAACGTTGGCTCCTCTCTGCCTGGGTTTCATTTCTGTTTGGCTTCATTGAAAAGAATAAACAAATTGGAAGTGATTTTTCCATCAACCTTTCAGTTTACTTCAGTTTCAGTGCAGTCTGAACTGAAAGAGCTTCAGCTTTTTTTTCCTGTTTTGTGTAATAAAGTAAAATGGCCACATGTCCCATTGTGTGCCTGCATGTTTTTGTTCTTCTTTCTATTTTGTTCTGGAAAAGAAAAAGACTGATGAATCCTCCTTATCCCTCCTCTTCACCTCCTCACCTTCTTCTCCTTTCCTTCGCTCCCATGGCACTCACTTATATCCTTCTCACTGTTTGAGATCTAACAGAGTAGGAGCTTCCCATAAGTCGTGCTCACGGTGTAATATGACACAGGAGATGTGTTGCCATGTGTGTGTTTTCACTAGGCATTTGTGTGTTGAACTGTATTTCCACAGACAGGATGTGTGTATGTTTCAAACACCTTTCCTCTGTGGCCCCGAAGGTTTTGGGAGTGTATGGGTTGAGGTCAGGGAGTTGGGGTATGTGTGTATGATGTGTGTTTGCAGGGTGATGGAGAACTGGTGGTATGTGAAAGAGTTGGTGATAGTCAGATGGGAAGCAGAGAGTACAAAGGGAAAAAAAGTCTGGAGAGTATATAGAGTGTGTGTAAGCATACACACAATGTTGCCTGCATACCTACAGACAACTGGACACGGTAAAAAAAAAAGTTCCTCTGATTTTCCGGTAACTGTTGAAAACCAACAAATGCACTGAGCGATGAATACCGTCGACATCAAAGAAAAGCTACAAATAAATAAAAGTTGAGCCCATGCAATAGCCATCATCCAACAACCAAATTGCTTTCCTTAACATCATCACTGTTGTGCAATTCAAACCAACACCCACAAAGCCAGAGGGTATCAAGTTCTCCACAAACTCCTGACATAGGCAGAATGTGTGTGACGCAAGGTTTTTCCCTAGCATAGCTGTGTATGCTGAAATGAAAAATGTAACTAAAGACTTAAACTTTCACACAAAAAGGCAGTTTCACTTAATGTATTTTTATATTTTTAAAAGGTTAGCAGTACGCTGTAGGACTAGCCTAATATTAATTCCGGGTGGCCACATTGAACCCTGTTCATATATTATCTGAATACAAAAACAGATGTGGGGGGCGAGTGAGGTCTCAAACCAACATTAAGGAAAATGTATCAACTATTTGTCTACTGAAAACATATCAGACAGTACGTCGGACTTTTCAAAACTTAGAAATAAAAACAGCAAAGCTTCTCATCCTTGGCCATGATTATTGCAGACTATAATCACTCCTAGTTAGCAAGCTGTACCAACACTCAAGCTCAAGCAGGGCATAAGTGACTCTATATGGGGTAAAATAATACTGAAGATTTTCCTGATTTCATGAGAAGCCATGTAAACTACGGTACACTGTTCTTTAACTAGACATAGAAACAGGTTAATGTTAAAGCTCTAAGTCGAATGATTCGGCGTGAAAGGAATCAAAGCATTCAGCTCACTGGTGGCTCCAGCCCAGCAGTCACATTGGTACCCTGCATTGTCTAAATACATTTTTCCCCACACTACCTCCCAACAAAGAATCAGTGATGCAGTCAGATGGTGTTAACGGTATTTATATTCTCTGCTATAATTGAGGAAAAATGGAGCCAAACCACAGGCCTTTGCAGCATCCCAGGCATCTGTTAAATAATGACAGATTTGTTTTTAATAAGGTTCATCTATGTATCTGCAGTTATGGCCAGGGGCATCTCTCCTTGGCTTCAACCTTATTCAGTTTCAGCAGATGAGGAGTGAGAACGCAGGCTGCAGAGATCGCCAGCAGATTACACAGGCCTCTGTCTTTGAAGTGTGCACCGTACGAACAAGGATACACTATGAAGAAGAGGGGCTGCGGTGGGGTGTGTGTGTGTGTGAGAGAAAGAGTGGCTCAGTGTGTTCTTTTGAGTAGTGCAGAAAGACAGAGCCCATCTGTGTGTCTATGTGCGAGTATACCAGTACAGACAGCCCGTGGCGGTAAAATGAAGTTGAGTGTGCACTCGTGACATGAAACTGAGAGTGAACGAATGGCGTTTGACTCAACTCACTGTTAGGTGCTGGAAGAGCCATGCTCTCATGATGTTGGTGGCCACCTTAGGGAAAATCCCTCTCTTCTTGTTGTGTTTCTTTTCTTTATCCGGGTCATCGTCATCCCCTGTGCTCGGCGAAGCCACACTGTTGTCCAGACCATCACCTGTCACATGACAAGAAACAGGAAGAGACAGTGGAGATCAGACACACAGTTTGTTTACTTCCTGCATTTGCTGCGCCTCTGTGTTCAAAGGGAATAAATACGATTTCGAGGGAATTCTGGAGGGCTTTGTATGCACAGAAGGATGGATATAGAGACACAACAATGGCAAGAAGAGAATGGCTGGAAAACAGCACCTCATAAATGCATTCATTTTTAATACATTTATAAATAACCCTCCCTTTCATTTTGCTCCCCCCGTCACTTGAAAACAGAGCAAGCGCTTGCATCTTCCTGAGAGAAAGAGAGGGAGAAGGGGAGCACAAAGGACTTGTAAGGTCGCATTTCCCCACTCTCCCATCCAAGCCCACGCAGAATTGAAAATGACAGAGAGATTTAGTCTTTATTATCCTGAGGGGAAAATAGTTATTGAAGCGTTGCCCCAATGCATTCTGCCATTTTACCTGAGGTGGAAAGAGTAACACGGCACTACAAAAGGCAAGGTTGCAAGGAGGGGGAAGGCGGAAAATAAAAGGAAAATAGGTGGAAAAAAGGAAGTCAGAGACACATACAGAGCTAACAAAGCTAACTGCTTTTCATAACAATGGCGTCATGGCTGCTTACAGCAACCTGTAGGGCTTCGATAAGACTCTATTAAGGCCAGTTAACCTCACCTAAGGGGAACACTGAGACGGCTCAGCGTATTTGAGCACTGAGAGAAAGGAAGGCGCTCCATGGGCCTTTTCTCTGCAACCAGACTCAACAACATGAACCTATACTCACACACACACACACACAAGCACACATTGCACATATTCAAAACCACCCAATTATGGTACGTTTTCTATACAGCTCCAGTGGAGAGAAAGGGCCTCTTCCCATCCGTGGCTGTGAAAAGCCTAATTGTTATTATCATTATTCAAAAATGTGAGCCACCCTCAATGAAGATGGTAATCATAAAAGAAACATGAGGCGAGGTAAACAAGTGGCACCTTCACTGCTAAACATTTCAGAGGCAAATAACTGACTTTTGTCCTGTATCGCCTCTCTCGACTGGAAGTGAGGGGAAATAAAAATGAAGAAAAAAACAACAACAACAAAAAAAAACAAAACACTGAAGCAGTGCACACAATTGGATCCAGTTATTTATTGATTACACACAAAGCACTTCTAAAGCTTCTAGGTCTATTCACTGTGGCAGGAATAGATAACTGCAATGAAATGGGCCTGCGCTCCACTAACTTGCAGAGGGCGACACCCAGCACCTAGCTAAACCCTAAGCCCCGATTCATCGATAATTAATAGGCATGTTGGCGCTAATCCGGTTGGAGATGACTTTTTTCCAGCCTGCCACATCAATGGAATAATCAAGGGCCTAAAACCCAGGCCTTTGCTCCCCATTACCTCAGGCAAAAGAATTCCTGAAAGCATGCCTGGAGGGCACCTGAATTATATACACCATTAGGAGAGAGAGAGAGTCTCAACGATCCATACGAAACAACGCTCTCAGCTAGCTCTCACTCTCTCGCTCTGTTCTAGCAGAAGGAGATACATATGCACACATATTGAAGGGTTTTTAATGAACCTCATGTGAGAGTGGAGGGGATGCTATCAGGGGTGAAGAAGGGATAAAACAAGAGACAGATTATTATAGATGGCCTGACAGTGATGCAAACACCTGCCATTGTGAGGTGGGTAAAGCAGCTGGCTGAACTGTGCTGTCACATCACCAAAACGTAGAGAAGTGCTTTTAGGTTGAGCTACTAGTCACTGGATAATGTTATGGACGCCAAAGGGTAACGATCTGCAGTTAAGACAGAATTAGTAAAAATGCTCACACATGTTTCAGAGCTCAAATAATATTACATTTGTTTGTTTCCACAACACAAAATCAAGATATATTCAATCTACAATGATGTAAAACCAACATGAAACTAAGCCACACATCTCTACCCAATTAATCACTTATGGCCAATCCATTAATCGATTAACGAATTAACCACTTAAGCGCCCTTAAACGTATCTTTCTGTCCTTAAATTTTTTTTCTTTTCTTTTTTTTTAAATGCAGGCTTTAGTTACATCATTAGTCTGGGACAAACGCAGCCTGAGCTTAACAAGTGAGTTTTTTTCTTCCTACTGTTTCAGGGCTAAAATACACCCACCCTTCTGTCTACATCTCTCTGCCTGGTGGAAAAGAGGGGTGAGCCGAGCCGTGGCCCTGTAATCTAAGACCAGATTTTCATTGGAAGCAAATGCTTTCAATCCGTTGTAAAGACCGGCTCATGTTCAGCAAAGCCTACAATAACAAACCCAGGGGCTTGTCCCATGCGAGTTGGGAAAACAGAAGCAAACGGCCAGAGTACCAGCTCAGTGTGGGTGAGCAAGTGAGTGAGTATTCATGCAGGTGAGCAAGTGGGAAAGAGTTGGTGTGCATGGTATCTCAGGGAAGAGGTGAGAATCATGAGAAGCATAGAGACAAGGGAAAACAAGGGAGGATACAAAAGGGGAGCAAAGGAAGTACCCAAAGTACTAAAAGAGTGTATGCTCAGAAAAACTGCAAGATTCTCTGTGTGTTTTCTTGCTGCATTTTTTTTTGTCACCTATAACATTAAGCCAGGAAAACCTTAACACTTCCCAATGTTCACCCCCCCCTTATCTCCCTTTGCTTATACCTCCGAGTCTGACCTATACACGCTTATTTTTACCTAGAAGGGGGGAAAGGAAAGAGGGCTGGAGAAGGGCTGTCAATTTTATTGGCATTTCCATTTTCAGTGTAATTTGATACCAATCACCTCTACATGGTCTGGGGCTAATTTCTTCTTTTCTTTAACCCTAGTAAGTGAGGAAAGAGTGGAGGTGGCAAGAGAAAAAAGGAAGAAAGGAAGGGTGAAACTGGAAAGGTGCTGAAGCTGTGTCTGGCAGCCATGTTGGGGAAATGTCAAGTGTGTTACCAGAGCTCGTCGGAGAAAGAGAGAGGCTAAAACAAGGAGAGACGGAGAGGGAGAGATAGTGAAGGACCATAAAGAAAAAGAGAAGGAGACAGTGTTTAGGGGAAATAGAGTGAGAGTGGAAAAGAGAGAATGAAAAAGTGGAAGACCAAACTCAAGAGCGAGAAAATAATTGGTAAGAAAGGGAAAAGATGCTGTGGCACACTGGAGTTAATCAGCTGGAAAATAACAATAATAATAATAACAAACAGACAGAATTGTCAGCTTTCATAATGCAGATCTATATTGTTCCTTTCTTGGGTCTTTGAGGTGACATTTTTTTAACACTTAAATCTGAAATTTTCAAAAACAAGTCCCCCAGAATGATTCTGTACCATCCACTTCTTGGACATTTCACTATAAAAGAGAAGTGTGCTTTAAAATAGATTTTAAAAAATTGTCTTACAGTGAAACAAACATCAGCAGAGTGCAGTGCATCATTTGATGCATGTCAGCTGATGTTTGTAGCCCATGCTACACAGACAGAAGACGTAAAACAATGGGAACACATGTACAAATGTGGGGAGTGAATACTATAAAACTGCCATTTTTCTTGCTGGGAAATATGGTATTGCACTGCCATATCCCGATACATGTCGAGATGTGGCTGGTGTGGAGTCTAACAAAAATATGGGTCTGTTGTTATGACATGTGGTTACACACTGGTGCATGTCGCCCTCAAAGCAGATGACTCATGCATCTTGGGCATACTCAATAGACCAAATGCAAACATTTCTGTAGTCTTTTGTGGTGTCAGTATGGATCACTGGTATGCTTGAATGGGCAGAAAACATGGGCTATGCAAGCACTGATTTCAAATTCGTCTTCATTAGTGTAGAAGTGGCCACAGTGACATCATAATCTGTCCGTCACTTAGCCAATAGCCTTTTTAGGTGGTCAGTCAGATGATTGTTGACACCGCTTTTCAGTCACCCACTAAACCATCTAGTCAACTAGTCAGTCTATAAAGCCAGTACAACAGTCAGTCAGTCCTGCTAGTCGTGTGCTTTGTCAGTCTGTCAATCAGTTATTTAGAATTCTAGCCATGCAACTAGCTAACCACTCAGCCAATGAACAAGTCAGTCATACACAGGCTGTGAGCCTTATTAAGAGCATCAGCAGGCTCTAACCCTGAGCTGCATGCATACAGTGTGTGGATGCTAAGCTAGCAAGCTCCAGTCTCCCCACAGGCACAACTCAGGGCCTACTGATCGGCCATGACAACATCTTTGTAACTATTGGTGGAGTGGGGGTGCTGGAAAGTTGGAGAAGGGTGAATCAATGCAGGACAGTGGGGGTGCATGTTTGTGTGTTAAGAATGTTTGCATGCATGGATGTGCATTTGTCTGTTTGTGTATGTCTGTCTTTGCCTTTCTTTATTCATGTGTGTTTCCTGGTGTGTGTGTGTGTGTGTGTGTGTGTGTGTGTGTGTGTGTGTGTGTGTGTGTGTGTGTGTGTGTGTGTGTGTGTGTGTGTGTGTGTGTCTGTCTGTCTGTCTCTCTCTATGTGTGTCTGTGTGTGTGCGTGTGTG